>OX439130.1:10936966-10944466 GCA_949318235.1 Ecdyonurus torrentis
TTATAATTATTGTAATCTAACATAAAGTAATATTCGGAAGAAGAAGAAGAAAAAAGAAAGTAAAACTAAAATGATTTTCAGCTACTTTTTTTTCATATAAATTTTTAGTAAAGTTAAGATATCTATATATTTGAGAAAGAAGAAACATGGGAGATAATTTTAAATATATATATATATATATATATAATATATATATATATATATATATATATATATAATTCTTGTGAAAAATTATCCAAATAGACTGTATACTCTCATAGGAATGATGCAGCACTTCTGTATCTAAGAATTTGCAGGATAGTTGAAGCGGAACTTAATTACTAATCAAACGTTTGCTCTTGTCACGTTTAGGCCTATGTCTATAGCTAATCAATTTGTTGAGTAAACACTCTTTCCTTTATTTTTACTATATGGTAGTCAAATGCGTGTTATATGGTTTCATCCACAGTGCAGTATACGTGTGATGTATGTAAAGAAAAAAAAAACTTAAAAAAACCAAACAAGTAACTTTATAATAAACACGAATTTAATCAAACACGAGGATATTCTTTAACAACGTTTGTTGTAAGATGAAATTTAAAATTCTGTAATATATTTATAATTCATTGAAATTTTAGTTTTATTTTCTGTAACAATTATTGAGTGTATAACTTTTTTTCCTATATAACGTTATTGTCTATTGAATTCTAGACATATACGTGATTAATTCAGTGAAACTACTATTATTATTATTTTTTTTAATATATATTTTAACAAAATATTGTAGAAAAAATACAAAAGTAGATGCACAAAAAATAATTTCAATTGACTAAAGGTGCTAGTCAGCGTGGGCTAACTTTTTATCGATTTGGTTTAATTTGATTAAAATTTGAGGCGTGTGAAGGAAAAAATATCATTATAAAATTATAAAATTCACTTTGTAGCACACGTGAAGCATGAATCTGCTTCTTCTTCTTTTTTTTTTTTTTTTGTTTTTTTTCCTTTTTTTTTTTTTTTTTTTTCTTTTTTCTTTACTTTTTTTAGAACATTTATTTGCAGTGCGTATACAAGTTTCATTACTATAATAATAACATAACAAGATACCAAATTTTAAATCTTTTATGTATAGTGAACATATTTGAATTTGAAATACATTTTTCTATATATCCTATTAAAAAAAGAAACAATTCTAAATTGTATCCTGTAACTTTATTTAAATTAATTTACCATTCTCATATCTATGAATCATTTTATTTGATTTCAATTAATAGTTAGTTATAATAATCTTCCATATTTTTGCTTTCAAGTTTAATAATATATTATTATTATATATTATTATATTATATTATTATATATATTATTATATTATTATTTGTTATAACAAACAATTATTTTTATTAAGAGGCTATATGGTCTTTTGACTTGTTTAACAATATCTTATTGGTCAATGGTCCATTTTCATTTATTTCATAATAATGAAATTATTTATTTATCATATTTAATGGAGTACGTATTTCATTTATAAGATAGTACGTCATACAACACAAATTTTACAGTACACAGTATTATCATCATAATAGAGTACATAATAATTATACTTGTATACATAATAATAAAAGTAACTTATTTATTAAGGCATTATGTGAGGGCTTGACAGCCCTGTTTTACAAAAACTTGACGACAACATTACATGTAAATTTTACATAAGCAAAATAATAATAATAATAGATGCAGCAATAAAACAACACTACATTGTTAATAATTTTGACTCAATACATTGCTAGAATTTTCAAATTTAATACAACATTTTTCCATAACACACATTTTTTTTATATTATTATTTTCATATTTAGTTTTAATTATACCTTTATTTAAACTTAATTAACATAAAGCTATAGTAATAGTGATTGTTATTTTAAGCTAATACCGATTTTAGCATTTCAATGTAATCATTATATTATATATATTTTTTTAAATTAACTTCATTACTACATATTTAACTTATCAATTACATTTACTATATCTATGCTTGCATTACTTTTCTTAAATACGAAAATAAGAAAAAATATACACCAATATTGCAATGAAGTGTTACAACTATTTAATGCTATTTTTTTTAATAGTAATGGTAATGAAGATGTACAACGATAAGAAAAAAAAAAGTACAAGGTAATTTTATGGTTTTGCACAAGAGAAAAAAGTAGTAATTTTCCAGTTTAAATTTGCTTTATCTTGAACTTTGACAATTGCTGCTCACGGGGTGGTAAAATTCCTGTGGTGGTAACTATTATAGAAGATGTAATGAAGCAAAGTTTTT
This sequence comes from Ecdyonurus torrentis, assembly GCA_949318235.1. Classification (NCBI taxonomy): domain Eukaryota; kingdom Metazoa; phylum Arthropoda; class Insecta; order Ephemeroptera; family Heptageniidae; genus Ecdyonurus; species Ecdyonurus torrentis. The sequence goes on from OX439130.1 coordinate 10,939,263, forward strand.
TTTTTAGATTTCGATATGCATGATGCACTATAGATAAGCTTCACGGCACCCTAATAAACTATACGACGATATAGCAAGCAGGTGCTTCGTTATATATTATTATTTTCATGTTGTTGTTGTTGCTTATACTTCGCTTACATACATCACTGATTTGTCAGCTTATTTTCAAACATTCGATTGATTCATATTATCATTATATATCGCAGAATAGTTCAAGCAAAGCCAAGGACGCGCGATGACCCGCACCCTTTCAAGTTTTAACATTTTTTTTAACTCTTTCACACCGTCTACCAAATCACTGTCGATTTCACGATGATGATAAAAACTTCATTGGCTTACGAATCTTACATTTTTCTTTTTTTATTATTATTATTTAGTTATATATCTTCATTAACTTATTATAAGTCTGCATTAACTTTTTTCTGTTTGTATAGATTTATTTATTTATATAGATAGAAAATTTTGCAACGTGAGTTTTTGTAGCAAAAACTTTTTTTTTTTTTTTTCAATAAAAATATAATAGTATATTATAGTAATTAATATACTATATGGTTATACTAAGGCTGATAATGAGGTGCGATTATTTAAATAACAGTTGGCACGACAGAAAAATCTGATTCTGTAGTAGTTTTCTTAAGAATTGAGGCAACTTAAAGCCATAGAGCACATAAAACATCATGTGCTTTTTAATGAATAAACACGAAATGGGATCTTCAAAACTGTTGACAATTGTTACCAGAATGTTAATGTAGCACCACGAAAGAGCGTGAAAATACTGTAAAGTATGCAATTTAAGTGACTATTCATGTTTATGACGTCAGAACATGCAAAAATTAGTATGAAAATGTTGTGCGGGTTGAATAAATCGAAATTTCTGATCACTGCTACGGAGCTACAGTGGGGTTTTGAGACAAACTAGAGCTATTTATGTAAGTCCCATCAAGTGTTTTGGGATATGCTTATTTTTTTCTCTGGTCTATTCCTTTAAGAATATGTAAATAATTTAATTGGTCGTCACCCTGCAAAACTTTGAACTAGATAATATATTAAATTTTAACATATTTTTTACTTAAAGGCATTAAAAAATAAATATTAAAATAAGCAGTACGCTAACACACATTAACATACATTTAACATAAATGTTAATTTGTATAATTTTTTTTCTTCGTTATCTGATGGTAGAGAGTCCTTAAACTTTTCCCCAAAGAATTATTTATTTTATTGACTTACAAATGACATACAAAAGTGGGGGGGGGGGGTTAAATTTGAATTTTATAGAGATATGAACCTTGTAATTAAAATCCTTAACTTATGTACCATAGACATCGAAAAGTTTATGTATACTATCATGGAAAATGTTATACTATGTATGCCTTTACTCTATAAAAAAGGCAAATTAGAGTAAAAATTTATATAGAGTCTCATACCTCCTGTTGTCGGTTTAGTTTATTGGTTAGCTTTATTTAGTCAGTTTAGTCGGGAAAAGCTAAAACGGTCCCCTATAATGTCCTATCATTTAGCATTGCGGAACTATGTTTGTATTTTTTTTTTTTTTTTTTTAAACTATGGGGATATTTAAATGAGTATACGACTCTATACGGTGGATTTTTTGCGGCGTACATATTACACTCTGTCATAGAAAATTTTATTCTTTGCCTTGATTTTAAGGCAATAGAAATGTTATATTATGACAGTGCGTAGTATACATGTCATTATAAATAACGTGTGAGTTGCATGTTAGTGATGCATAAAAAGTATGCAGCTGTATGATGACTGCACTCAAGTGTCACCGCAAGGTTCACAACCTCTTGTGTGTCAATACAACATAACTTCCAGCTGTGACGAACAATCACATCTTAATAAATTATTGATTCGGATCGAATCACTTCCCAGCCGGGTCTAATAATATAACTTATACATTTTAACATGTTCATTTAATATTGATATATTGTAATTATTTTACATTTTTCGATGGTGTCACTTAAATTTGAGAACAATAAAAGGAAACAGAACTTCATGATTATTGTAATGTGTATAATAATATGCAACTGAAAAAGGTGGTAGAGTTTTTATTTCAAAGTCACCTATAGGGCGGAATGACGTAATGGATACCACACCTATATAATATTACTAAATTGATGTATATAGTTGTTGTTAATTTGTTGGTTATCTAAGAAACATTATTCATATCTCGATATGAAATTGAGTAAAAAATTGGTTGTTTTCACTTATAGGTTTAAGTTTTAAGCTTACGCTTTGATGCCATAATGTGTGAGCAAAAAAATAATCATGTTGACAGCTAGGATAGGAAAAATGACGTTTTTCAGCAAAAGTTATTAAATAAATTTTATTGTTTTTATAATTTAAAAGTAGCTGTTTACACCCGAGAATAATAATAAAATTATATTGATAAATACACTGTGTTTGAATTTATTTAAAAAATTTGCCAGAAGTTATGTTTATCCTATAATTATTTATGTGCTCAAGAGAGCGCAATTTCGCATACAACCACCTCATATAACCCTATAATATTATGTTACTTTTTTACGTATATAATACTATGTATGTATTGTATATTGTAATTATTGTATGTATGTATTTTTATGTTTCTATATGTATTCTTTAAATAGGCAAGCTTCTATAATATTTATAATTAATTTAAAACAAAAGTAAATATTTTTTATTTTCAAAGCCACCATGGTCCAAGAAGAACTACTCATTTATACGTTGCTGCATTAATTATATTGACGATTGCAGTTGTATAATATAGTGTTATCTATGCAAGGTTGATTACAAGTCAAGATTAGGAGGTATTATTTCTTGCATGATGGAACCGCTTGGTGTTGGCCTCACTCCACACTTAGAAAGTAGATTGTAAGTGATTTTTAAATTAGATAACACAATTGCAATGTACGCTATATACAAATACTTGTGTTGCATCTTATTTTAATTTCTTATATTACAAATTAAATAAGAGTGGACAAATAAATATATTAAAAAGGCACGACGAGTCCATTCCACAATTTTTAGTTATAAAATATATTTATCAAAATCAATTTTAATTAAGTTAATTTTACTTAGAGATGTTAAAAATAATTCATTGTTTAGAAATATTGTAAAAAAATATTGATATCCAAGGATTTTTATACTAGATAGTGTTTAAAATTATTTCGATGAAAATACTTAAATTGCCAGTAAAATGTGTTGGAATTAATAATTAATTAAATATGAAGATTTGAAAAAGAATTCTTGAGTTATTGAGCTGAAAATATATTTGTAAATATCTTATTTAAGTTATGTTATGTATGTTTATCAGCATATAGTTTGAAAAATTGACCAGACGATGCTACATAATATATGATGTTACTGTAAATTACCCATATGGCTATAATAAACATAAATATAAATAATTTATTTATAAAATTTACTATTTAATATTTTGGCAAGATAAAGTTGTTGTTTTTTAATCCCAAATTAAATATACCATACGCCATGTTAATTAATTGAGGAAAAAATTAGTTGGCGCATTTAAAAATTACACGTTCTTAAAGTTTGGTGACACAAAGGGAATTTTATAATTAAACAGAAAGGGCGTTCAAAGTTCCTTCCTTTTTTTTTTCAAGTGAACTTTTTTATGAACTTTGCCTTCACGATTGATAAAAACATAATATTTTATGGTTCAATATCGTGCATATTAAAGTAAAGAGATTGTTATGGATATAATAATTAAATAATTAGCATGTTGCTCAGCTGGTCTTACGGCGTGACAGTGAAAGTGAACTTCACAAGTTAAGCTTGATGCTCCAAAACATAGAACACCAAAAAACGCCTTTAAATATAAATACAATATGTAATTAAAAAAGTTAATGTTCACGTAATTTTACAATTATTTTATGAATGAAATTTACAATACATTAATTTTTAAGACTAGAGAGCGTAAATCTGTTTTAAAATTGTTTATTTATCAGTCCTGATCAAGGATAACTTTTTATGCAAATAACTCTCAATCAAGTCCACGGTCTTCTTATATTATATGGAAAGAATATATTACGTAAATGGAGCTAGCATAATTGTTATTATTATTATTTTTTATATCACATCAGCTATACATAATACATTGGTCGCATGTTTTCATTCTTGCAATCAGTGAGCGGTGCTCATACGAAAGTAATTTTAGTAAAAGAAAATAAATGTTTTAAAAGAAAAAAAAAAAAAAAGCTACTATATCTTTTTTTTTTTTTTTTTTTTTTTTTTGGTCCTTGATTTGGAGATCATTTAAAAAGAACAATATCGTATATTATTACAAAACAAAGTTAATTAATGCTGTTCGTAAACCCTGTTCTCGGCTCCTAAAATTACGATCATGCAACTTTAGTTATTCAAATGGAATGCGCATTTTTTGGTGCAAGAAAACAGGGTTTACTATTATTCTTTTATATTAATACAATTTGAATAATTAGAATTCTTTTCAGTTCCTTGTTTTAATAATAGTATTGCAATAAATGGCAATAATTTGTCAAATTATTTTATATAGCGTACCTTGAAATTGAAAGACGTTAACGGTAGGGTGAAGATGAAGCAAAGGTCAGGTCATATTAGTATAGGGTTTGAGAAAATATTTTAAAAAATTACGCAATAGTTGATGGGTCCTCGCGGCCCTCGCTACATCCGCGGTAACATCAAGGCAGTTAAGCTCAACAGGCGGTGCAGTAAGTTATATAGTATTCAATATTAATATAACAACCAAGGTGGGCGCCAAGGACCACCATTAGTACAGTCGAGGTGTGTGACGCGCCCCCTCACTTTTGATACGCTAAGTTTTGAGGGACGTTTAAATATTTATTATATATAATATACAAAACAATGAATTGTCAAATTGACATGAACGAAAATTGGACTTCATGCAAAGACGAGCACTTCCAAGTAATAATAACGGTGCAAAAAAAAAAAAAAAAAAAAGCTACAAAGATATATACACGCATCAGACTACGTATACATACAATTCTTCAAGACTTTTATAATTAAAAGCTTTTATCACGACCAGAAAATTAAATTAGTTTTTCTTCACGTTCATTTTTAAAAAGAAAATTGCTATAAAAATAATAGATTTTGAGACATTTGAAAAAAAAAATTAAACTAAATTTTAGCTCCAAATGAAAGTTCAATCAAGTTTATGTATAAACGTAAATATTTTTCTCAACAGA
>OX439130.1:10946966-11139466 GCA_949318235.1 Ecdyonurus torrentis
TATAACAGATTTCAAGACATTTGAAAAAAAAAACTAAAAGAGAGAGAAAATAGAGATACTATATAGCAACATAGAAGTATAGAATAGAAAGAGAGTGAGCAGTTATGTTTACCAAACGTCAATTCGACACCAATGCAGATTATAAGTTACCCAGCGTCATCATAATCAAATAATTTTAAAAAAAACTCAATTATTTCAATCATCAAAACTTTTTTTTTTTTTTTCCAAAATATATTCTATAATATATTTTTGTTTTAAAAAACATAGATGTTCTATAATTATTACTCCACTGTATGCTTGCCAAATACGTACTTGGGGTGTGTCTGCAAATTTGTGACATTGATCTTGGGCTGGCGTGTCACAACTTTCACTATACGCTCCCCGCAACAAAATAATAATTTTATGCACCATGTGACATTAAGATGACAGCACGCTATACTGATGTATGTAGTTCCGTATCTAAATAGTTTGCTGATGTATTGAAATATTTATTTTGCAATAACATTTTTTATAAAAAAATAATATACATGAAACACTCAATGCACATTTTACATTTTTTTTTTTTTTTTTTTTAATGTTAAATTTTTTTTTTCTATGCAATAAGTTCATTATAACATAATAACATGTGAATTTTAAATTACATTAATATAGAAGTTCTCACAAAAAAATTAGTTAATTAATATTTTAAACTTTTTTCACGCAGAACATAATAGAAAAATATAAATTAGTTTTTTTGATGCATCGCAAATGGCATGAAATTTACGCATCAAATGAATATATATATATATATATATATATATATATATATATATATATATATATATATATATATATATATATATATATATATATGAATGTTTGGAAGGTGCACACATAATGTGATGCCATGAATTTGCTGATTATAGTAACTATTTAAGAATTAAATTAAAATTTCAAAATGCTATTGTAGTCAAATTTTAATTTTAAAACACGAATAATAAAATTCTTTTTAATAATGTAAAATGCTTATTATATTTTCTTTACAAGCAAAAGTAAAAAGTAGGAAAAAAAAACTTATATGAATATGTGTACTGAAACGATATCATATAGGTTTAATTAAGATATTATTATTATACGATATAAATATAAAGATAATATCTAAGTTATATATTATACTATATTTATACATATTATATTATGTATTTTATATCTTGGATACATAACAATAGCTCGTGCCAAACGCCAGGTGTAAGAAAATTATATATAAATATGTAATTTATAAATATTTCATCATCTTCACAATCGTATACTATGTAAAAACATGCAAAAATGACCGATATTACTGTATAGATTTTAGTGGTTTGAGGCTTTTTTTTTTTATTTTTTTATTATTATTTTCCAAATGTTTTTTCAAGTAAAACTAAAAGTCATTTGCCCATCAATGTCAAAATTATTAATTACTACTTTTCGCCATAGTAAATAAAATAAAATAGAAAAAAATTGTTAGGAAAAAAAGATTTAATTATAATACAAATATAAAAGTAACAACATATTTTTGTTGGAAATAAAATCCTTTGTAAATAAAATAATAAATTTCATTCAATTATGAAAAAAAAAGACCGGATTTTAAAATATTAATTAATCCTGGTGTGTGGCAAACGTATAATATCGCGTATCTGACATCAACTTGAGTAAATGATATGATATACGAATATGCGAATGTACTCGCAATTTCTTTTCAAAAGTTTTTAAAATTTGCTTGAATTGAGTTTGAGTTGGTAAATGATGATCAAATTTTTTTAGCTTTGCGAGACCACAAAATATACGGTTTAATTAAAACTTGTAGATCTGCGGCAACTTTTGTCTATTAAAGATTTTTTTTTAAGTTCCTTATAAATATACAATTTATATTATGCAATATTATATAAATTTCAATCTATATATGTTTTTGAATTTGAAGTTACAAGGATTAGTCACGGTCATGGTGCAATGCAATAATTACCTCCCGTAGAGTTCTAAAATATTTTAACTCAATGCAATAGAAATTATAATAATATAAATATATCGCAATGCATAAATTCATTCATTATAAATGATATATCTGTAAAAACTCATTAGTAATTAATGAAAGTTTTTATGTAACAGTAAGATTGCAATACTACATAATATCTTTGTCAACTTGACTTCTTTTGACATTAAAAAGAAAATTACCCTTGTGAAATGACAGTTATACATTATTGAATTATTACCACAGTTTTATGAAAGATAATGTAGCCTGCAAAATGTAAGAATATATTTTTAAAGGCGTAGAACACCTTGAACAAAAACATGTCTATAATATTCTAATATATCTATAAATATCAACTTTGATTTAGCTGGAGTAATTTATTTCTAATGTATTTTCCAGTCACAAAATGGTAGCTTCGGGTTTATGACGTCACAGCTCAAAAGTCCACTTGCGTGGAAACAGGTGAGGTGTGATGTCATAAATCCGCAGTTCCCATTTCGTGAATGGAAAATAAATTAGAAATCAATGACTCCGGCCAAATCAACGTTGATATTTAGGTATGTAGGATGTTAGACATATATTGATTGTTCAAGGTATTCTACAGAAATATTTGTTTTTAAATTTAATATATTTTTGCATAAAACCTGATTTTTTTTTTTTTTAATATCCTTTGGGTGTAAAAATATATAGCTACATAGAAAATAAATTTTCAAGATTGAAATTAGCCATGCTATACTTCTGGAGACTTGGTATATTAATTAAAATTTTCTTAGAATATAAGAATATACAAGAAAGTTGTAAATTATATTGTTTGGTTTTTATACAAAAGTGTTAAAGAAGAAGAGGCACTGACATTTTTTATTATTATATTTATTTACAAAGATTTGTGAGTACGAGAAGTAATTTTAAGTCACAAAAGCGATATTTTTGCATTTTGTTGCAAGATGGAAATTCGCGTCGCCGGTCAATGTCTCCCCAATCTCAGCAGCATGCCAGGCATCGATACTCTTACACAAAGGGAACCCATGAGTTGAAGCTTTAAAGCCGGACTCTCTGATTCATGTGAATTAAAAAAAAAAAAAAAAAAAAGACATGACTTCCTAATGATCTTATATTTTATATTTTTATTGATTTATTTTTCTTCCTTGTCCTCTCTTTGATGGAATAAAGAAAGCAAAAGTGAATAAGAAAATGTTGCAACAAAAGAATTCAATAAAAATGCTCTGCAAGTCAACATACTAAATTACTAATGATCAAAAAAGTTATAAAATTATTATAATATTATTGTTATATAGTAATAAATTATTACTATTATAATTTGGCCTTCAATGTTCATTTTGTCAAGCACGAATTTCACGACTGTACTAAAATAATTAATATACTTCAATTAATGTCCTCTCTCTCTCTCTCTCTCTCTCTCTCTCTCTCTCTCTCTCTTCCTCTCTCTTATTATTATTATTCATATTGTATTTGTAAAATTTTCCCCAAAATTTTAATTGATACAAAATATATCATTCAAATGCTAGCACTAAAACGAAAACGTAATAAACTCAGCATACTTGATAAAAGAAAAAAAATTAGATACGATTTTGAATTCTTAAAATTTCAATCTTGACAAATATAATGGTAGACAGGGAAACAGGGATTCAACTTTGCTGTTGAAGGGAAAAAAACACTATATGTTTAAAAAGTATTTTATTAATATATGGTTCAAAAGTAAGTAAATTGTCAAGTGTCCAAGCCTCCAAGCCTTGATTAAAACAGATAATTGAATATGTACAAAAACAAAAGCAATCAATGTCTTGATTAAAAGAAGTAAAAAAAAAAAAAAAAAAAAAAAAAAAAAAAAAAAAAAAAAAACTTTACCACAAAAACACATCACACTTTTACAATAGAATCATTATAGATTTCAGCCAAGGAACATTTTTCAATATTAAAATCGGATTAGTAATAGATAAATGTTCCTTTGTTTAATTTTAATTTTCAATATTTTTTAGAATTAAAAATAAAATTTAAAAACCATAAACATCACAACTTCATGGTCCATATAAAAATAATGGTAAGCATCATCAGTATTTTACACATTTTTTTTTTTCTTATTCATGCTTCAATAATAATATTTATTCATATTTAAAAAAATTATTTCTTTCTATTTTTATTATAAATTTTAATATTTTTTTTTTCTCGTCTGCAAAAGAACGTTGCACTTACAGGGGAGGGGAAAGGGAGGCGTATGACATTTTTTTTTTGCTACGAATGGATGAATCGTTTTAAATGATTAGATATGAAAATGCATCCTTGATCGACATTTCATGACGTCACTGGTGCCTCTTTCTAATTGGTTACTCACGTTAGAAAGATTGTTTTTGATTGGTGTTTGCTAGGCGTGAAGAGGTTAAAAACGCTGTGCTCGCAGCACGCGAGTGCACTTGTGTTTAACGTGGTACTGTTGTTTATACTATACTGCTGTGTGCATTGATTGTTGTGGTGTGTGAGACAAACGAGTAAGCGAGCGAGCGAGCTAGCAATTCAGTTCGCAAGTGTCATCCTCCTTATAAACGTCACGGTAAGAGATCACATTTTTGTATTTTTCTTAGCTATATAAAGTTATTTATTTCCGGATTCACATATATGAAAGTTGAACTTATTTTAAGTGTATAAATATGTATAAATGTATGCAAAAAAGCAAACAATAATGGATTTTTTTTTTGGCAGGATTATAGTTTTTTAGTAACGTTTAATTAATAGCATCAATTTACTTAAATTTAAAGCTAATTAAAAGTAAATAGATTATTTAACATGTAAGAAATTAAATATGATATTTTACTCTTAATTAAACTTATAATGAACGTCTTATCACTGAATTTTCTATTAGTTACATACGTTCCATAAGTCGTGTTTTAAAATGCAGGAAATAATTTTATTTTAATGTATTTAGTGCTAAAATAAAAATATTGAATTAGAATTTCAGATAATTTAATAAAAAATATATATATTTATAAATATAATTATTTTATAATTATTATTATTTCTATCTTAAAAAAATGAACTATAATGATGTTTTAAGTGATTAAATATAAACTGAATTCCTAGAAAAAGCTTAAAAAAAACTTCTCATTTACGATTTTTTTTTGCCATTTTGTGCCGAATTTAATACGATAAATTAAAAGATTTTTTTAAATTTAATTAAAATTAGTAGCAATAATGGTTCATAGACCATATAAATACGAAAACAATGATTATTTTTATATTGTTGATATTTTTAAGTTTAAGTATCGAACAAATAAAATGTGCAAACCAGAATAGAAAAAACAAACTAAAATTTAATTATACTTCAATTGTGATAATATCAATGAAGTTAATTTTAAAATAATGTAGCAGTAAGATTTTTTTTTTTTATTTAACATCAACAAAATTTTATTAGTTTTTTTTTTAAGCTAGATTGTTGTAACTTGATTTGGTTATAATTATAATGAAGAAACTGTTGTGTATTTAAATAAAACATGCTCCAATTCTCTTCTCATTTTCTTTCCCTGCTTTTCAATAAATTTTTTGTTGTGTAGTTAGTATATAATACTGCCTAAAAATGTGTCCATAATCCAGCATTTAAAAAATTGCATATTGAATTAAAATAAATAAAATATCGGATAAGTAATATTGATTTATTCTATAACATGAAGTATTCTTTGTGTAGGTAAAGTAATCAGTTAAAATAAATCAAATAAATAATAAAAGTAAATAAACAGAATCGTTGATTAAATGTAATCATTAATATTAAAATACTCGTTTTACCATTAAAAATTCAAATTATTAAAAATAATGGGTATGGTTAAATAATTGTGTAATTCGAGAGAAAAATTGAAATCGTTTTATCATTATTATTTTATACAAATTACGCCTATAACGCACACACAATTTATAGTCAGAGATCCATTACATTACGTTATTACAGTTTCCCTATGTGTAACTTTTTTCACAACGCCTCTGTTCTGCCTCTATTTTTTATTTTTTTTTTATTTATTATTTTTTTGTTCATTGAATTCAATTACTTATTTTTCGATAAATTGTTTACATGAGAAGTTTTAAACAAAACATCGTTTTCTAATAAGGAAAAAAACAACTTTACTATTGTTTTTGAATTAAAATATAATTATGAATCTATATTTAGTATTTTGAAATAGGATGTGCATGAGTGATACTCTTATATCACGCTAATCAATCCATTTTAATTTGAATTTAGTTCAATCATCTTCCTTTATTATTTGCATTGATATCATGTATGTATAGTAATATATAACTATATCACAAAACATTATTATCTATGCATGAGTCAGCGTAAAGTATGCAGAATCAATTCGGAGAATACGTCATTGTCCCCTTAATTTAATAATTTTTATTTCTAATACAAACCAATGAGAATTCAGGATTTTTTTTATCATGTCTTGTCTTTTTATTATTATTATTTTTTTTTTTTTAAACACATGAAATTTCATTCATAATGAACTTTTTTTGAGAATCGTTCATTAAATTAATTTTCACTACTCAACCCTCTGAAAATTGAGTATGTAAATTAATTTTACATAATTATAAAATACATGCATGCATAGGGGAAAGAAATGTTAAAAATATGATATAATGCCACGGTGAAAAATTAAATAGTCATCTCCAGTAAAAAAAAAAAAAGTTACATTTTTTAAAAGAGCATCAGTTAATAAGGCTGTACATGTGTCTGGTTCACTCTAACCCTCAAAACAGCTATAACATAACATAACAATATACACATACATATGGTTGAAAGGTGACCTTTAACGATTACAATGCATATAATAAGCATGAACAATTATATTGTCTTCTATGAGTAAATGTAAACAATAATTATAATAATAAAAAAAAGTAAAATTAATCTATAATATTGACCAAGACCTAAATGCTGCATGCGAAGCTCCTTTCCTTTTATGTTTACATAAAATAATAGGCAATTCAATTTACGCATCACAATTGAATATTTGCGATCGATATACTTTATGTAACAATATAACAATGCATATTATATACTTGTGTTTTTATTACGTAAACTTTAATATTTCACGCAAGGTAACAAGGTTAGATAATTACCCAAATAAAATTAAGTATATGAGGTGTTGCAATTTTGCAAAAATTATTTATTATTAATTATGACTATAGTCATAATAACCCAAATGATAAATTTATTTTCTAATACGTAATCTATATAACTTCGTTTCAAAAGTTTTTTTTTTTTTTTTTTTTTTTTTTTTTTTACAAAGGTGTATGCCAACCATGGCAAAGCCTTAGCGGTCGGTTCAATCTTTTTCCAAAATTTTTATACATAAAAAAGACTAAGACATTAAGTAGTATTGAAGGGTTTTTTCCCCTCATAATAACAATATTATATTATGTCATACTCATAAGTAATAGAACTTATCTATACTAGAATGTAATAATAGAACCTTATTTTCAATAACGTATCTCCATAATATTTAATTTGATTTTTTTTTTCATTCGTTCATTACTTGATTTTTAAAATTTATCAATCAAATTTTTTTCTGTAATATTTGAATGTTTCATTGCCATAATAATCGATACTATATAACGGTCCAATATCAATATCCGTGTTATAAACAGATTAAAACTTTAGAAAAGTATTGAAAAAATTCTCAAGAAAAAATTGATAGTTATTTATATCAAATTGTTCATCACCCGCGTGAATATACCAAAATAAATAATTCAATAATTTAAACCGTTGTTTTTATTTTCACACCTGAACAGCATGATTCCATGTAAGAAATTAGTTCATATGAGATGGTGTAGCGTTATTTTGTTTTGAAATGCAAGTATTCCGGAAGATATCATGTTAACGTGTTTATTAATAAATAAATTCTAATAATGTATGTATGTATGTGTTTTTAGGTGGTCAGTGCCATGATTAGGCGGCTACTGCTGCTTCTCCTTGCCTGCTCTGCAATGCAGGTGAGTGTCCTCTTATTGTTTCTACAGACTGATTACATAATATAGTATATAGTTCTCAATTAATTGGGATCTCAAATTAAATTAATTTCTGACAAATTTATACAGACTTAATTGTGTGTAGTACAAATACTTTTTTTTTATATATAGTATTACGGTGATTTTATATTTAAGGACAGAAATACTGACTTGAAATAGGAAATTTGCAAAAACCATATTAATGAAGCTTGTAACGTAGAAAATAAAGAAGAGACTTATATTTTATCTTAGTATTTTGTAATTTTTAAGTTATTTGTTGTTTTAATTAAAATAAGGTTTTTGCAAACAACCTATTGTGCTACTATTGAAAAGTGATTTTGATGGTTACTGATCATCTCATCACTTTGACAGATTTTTTACTTTTTACGCAAAACTAACGAATGTCTTTGACATGACTTAAAGACAAATATGGACATTTTTCTAATGCGAAGGAAATATGTGCTTTTATTAAAATCTATTTTATATAATATATAGGGTACATGCAATAATTCAATTTAAAAATATTTGGTACATATGCTTATGTATTAAAATTATAGTCAATAATAATAGTTTGCTCTAAAAGATAAAGAATACAAAGTGAATCAATTTAAAATATTAAATAACAATTCATATATATATATATATATATATATATATATATATATATATATATATATATATATATATATATATATATATATATACAGGGTCAATTGCAGTCAAATTTGCGAGTGCAGTGATGCTACAAATGTATTCCATAAGAGAGATTCAGCAATCCTTGAAATATTATCAAATATTAGAATATTTTAGAAAGTATTATGTATTTAAATAAAAACAAAAACTATCATACATGATATACTATATATGCAAAAACTTTCAGATAATTAATGTATATGACCGGGTTATACAATACACATAAGATTTATATATTTAAAATTGTATTTCAAGGATTGTTTACTATACAAATTTGAATTAAATAGTTTAACCTTTTTTTTTATATTAATGCAAAAGGGCATGAAATTCTTACATAATAATATACTAAACGAAGTTGTGTTTCTGAATCAATGAATATCATTGTAGAATTCCTTTAAACTAGAGAATTGCTTACAATTTATAAGATTCATCCATGACAATCATGTAATTTAATTGAATTATAAATACGTTAAAGTTCATTGATGTTAAAGATTTTGTAATTATTCACAAAACAATACTTTTATTTTCTTTTAATTGTATTTTACAATCTCACATTAAAAAACAATTACTTTTATTTTTTAAATAATATGTAAAATAATTGAATTAAAAAAAAACTTTTCATTTCCGTATTATGAATTATGTAATTGCAAAATAATAAGAACAGTTACAAGTAAAATTAATTAATTTCAATTAATTTTGATCTTATATAACCTTTACAAATTAAATTCTCATTCTATTTTTTTTTATTATTATTCAAAACATCCTTGTTGCTCAGTTATTGCACTTTTTTTATAAACAGTAAAAATAAATGTAACCGTTATTATATAATTTTAACACAATTACTATGGGAAATAATATTTTCATTGAATTGAAATATTGTTTTAATTACAAATGATTTAAGTTTAAAGTTAAAAAAAAAAATCAGAACATCATTTATAACACCTGATAAACACAGCATTACATTAAAAGAATAAATATGCAACAAAACGCATAACTTATAGGTAAGTTTGATACAGTGACAAATATTTTTCATCTCACTCACACTTCACACAGATTATGCATTATTAGTTGTTGTTGTTTTTGGGCTTAAGAAACGGATAAAATTCAAAATGTGCCAAAAGCCATTGGCATAATACTTAGGTTTAATTTTTTACAAATTTTGTACTTTTATTAAAAAGATTCAAAGTTAAAAAAGGGGGATGTGAGACAAAGAAAAATATCCTTCGGTTTGGGTACGAGAAGAAGATTACTTATTTTGTTAAAGAATAAAATTACTGATAAGCAATAACATTTTCTTCAGCGTCCACGCATCTATATACGTATTATTTATTTATTTATTTACTTACTCATTTATTTATTTATTTATTTATTTATTTATTTATTTATTTATTTATTTATTTATTTATTTATTTATTTATTTATTTATTTATTTATTTATTTATTTATTTATTTATTTATTTATTTATTTATTTATTTATTTATTTATTTATTTATTTATTCATTCATTTATTCACTTATTTACTTATTTATTTATTTATTTATTTATTTATTTATTTATTTATTTATTCATTCATTTATTTATCTATTTATTAATAAAATTCCATAAAAATTTGTGCTCTATTTCATATATTAATATAAAAGTTCTTTATAATTCCGTAATAAAATTTAATTGAAATAAACACGAAATCTATTACATTATAATAAAATCTAAAACATACAGTACATACCACTGTACTATATATGATAAAAATTACATAGACGTCCATTTTGCAGAGAGGTCAAGTAGATTGTAGGTCCAGTTATACAGTTTCATGGTCTGGTTATATACACCAGCTATTATACATGTCCGTCCTCTCTCTCTCTCTCTCATCATGCCGAAGTAATGCAATGGAGGCCTTTGTTTCAACTATAACAATTGTTTATACACTGCTCTACATATTGTATTATTAACACTGATGATGATGATGAAATTGTTTTGTAAAACTTAATGGCAAAATGCTTTAATATCCATGAAATAGTTTTATTTGTTTAGCTCGTAAAATTGTGTATAGTATATGTATATGTATATGGTACAGAACAGTATAATAAAATAGTATCTAACTAAAACATCCTAAATTGAATTTTTTTTTTAATTGAAGGGAAAAATATATGACGAAAATCCCTTTATTCAAAGAATATTTTTAATTATAACCTATTTTCTTCATTATTATTATTTTTTATGGAAAAAATATCATAATATCTTTTAGTTTTTCTTTCATAAAAGCAAAATGATATAGTAATTTACAAATTTACTTTACACAGTGAAGAAATTGTTAGATTTAAGTGATAAACGTAATTTTTTTTGTATATAAAATATATTTAGATAAAATTCTATATAATATAATATATAAGAAAAAAGAATTTCGTTCTCGATTTTGACATTTATAATCTTATTTAATAAACTGGGTCAATTATTAAATTTAATACCAAAGTTTACAATAATTAAAACGGCAAAAACTTACTTGACTTTATTGTTGATCATATTATATGTGACACAGTGAGGATAAATAGTGACTTAGAAAATAAAAATTGTACGGTACAGTCATGCAAACCTAAACCGTTTGTTATATAAATATCACAGCAGCATTCAAATATCATATTATTGAAGTATATATTGAACAGTATTATAATAATACAATAAAGGGGGAAAAATCAATTTAATTTTCACGTTATTATATCGGCAAATCTAAACCTATATTAGAAATATTTTTATTAAACCATGCAGTTCATAGCAACATTATTTTATACATGTTACATGATGTTACAACAAGCATTTTGGTCTTATCAAACTTAAATTAAAACAATTCAAACAATTCAATAATTGAAAACAAATAAATAAAAAGCAACAACAATAATTTAACAGCAATTATCTTAATTTAAGTACAGTAGAAATTCTGTCAAACACCACTATTACTAAAATAACCTAAATTGGAGTGGGAGGTGTACATTAAAATATCAATATCGGAATATCGTCAACTCTACTATCATTATTAAAATAGGACCCAAAATGATAATATTCTTTTTGAGTTAAGTTTTTTTTTTAGGTAAATTAGCAAGCAATTCATCATTATTTACATCTCTTGAAGGTTTTCATAACTCTCATCGTATTCATGGTATAAGCTATGTATATTAAGTCATTCTTCTACAAGAAAGATCGACGACTTTTTTTTCGATTCTTGAAGTAAACTTCACTTTTATATGTGTGGTTAAGAAATAACACTTTACATATTGATCAGTTGTTAAGATTTCCTCGATCAATATTGCAGAAAAATATCGACGATTTTTTTTCGATTTGTGAAATAACTTTAACTTTTAAATGTGTTGTTACGGAAAAATCCTTATATTAGCTTTGTTGATCAGTTGTTAATATTTCCTCTTATGGATAGATCTTGCTTGTATAGGGAAAACCGTAAGTTTGCTTTAATGCATAAACACATCAAATTTACGTCGTACTTTTTTAAGTTTTTAGATATATTAAATAAAAAAAAAATATTTTTATTATTCATGTCATGTATGTATATATGATGTTAAAGATAAGTTTATTTCAGTTCAACAATTTCTCATCTCTTTGTTGTGTTTTTGTTAAAACACTTTTAAGTTTACCGAAGAGTAAATGAAATAGAACGAATAAATCAATTATTCGTGCAAAACTGCTTTTATTATATATATTTTTTAAAGAAAATAAAGTTATTAAGTAAAATTTCTTTCTTTATAAAGTATGTTTAGTTTACCGCTGCTAGTGGAATACAAAAAAATTTCAATAAAATAAAAAAGCGCATTGGTTGGAACTTTTAATACAAAAAACTCGAAGGAAAAAAAAATGAATAGAAAGAACGGTGTTTTCAAGTAAGAGATGGAAAAACAAAAATTGACAGTACTTTTTCCTTGAAGTTTCTACTTCAAACAAGCAATTAAATTACAATACAGAAAATAACAACTCTTTTTATATTAGTTTTTTTCTTATGTTTGTATTCGTTTCATTACAGTAATTAATTATGGTAATTTTTCACACTTAAATTAATGTAAAATTTACCTTGTACATTTGTTTTGTTTTTGTTTATATTTAAAAATAAATATTACGCAATATAATTATAAATGCAAGAATTTTAATTAACCTTAAACTGCGAGTGGTTGTAGGACAAGGTCACCTTAATGACAATGCTGTTGCACTTCCATCTAACGTCTTTGTTAGCATTGTTGTTGTTGACTGTTAGGAGAATAGTGTTGCAATCTGCTGATACATCCGCTCATCTTATGTGTGTCTTTATTTGCATACCAATTACTGTTACTTAAATACTTAAAGCCATAGATCACATAAGACAACATGTGCTTTGTAATCAATAAACACGAAATGGGATCTTCAAAACTGATGACAATTTTTACCAGAATGTTAATGTAGCCCCACGAGAGAGCGTGAAAAAACTGTAAAGTATGCAATTTGCGTAAAAATTAATGTTTATGACGTTAGAAACATGCAAAAATTAGTATGAAAATATTGTGCGGGTTACATAAATCGAATTTTCTGATCAATGCTACGGGACTACTGTTGGGTTTTCAGACAAACTAATGTTATTTATGTAAATCCCATCAAGTGTTTTGTGATATAAATGCTTAGGTTTTTCTCTGGTCTATTCTTTTAAATACTTAAATAATAAGTTATACATAGCATACAATATTTTTATTGCCATTTTATTATTGCTATTTTACTTTTTGCAAACAAAATTTCTTACTTTTATATATTAGGAATCTTGATGATACCGTTTCTATACGTTTTAATTGTAGAAAAAAATATATAACATTTTTAATCTGAATTATAAATTTTTGGTACAAAGTCTGAAAGCGCTTAATTTTTTCATTGTATTTCAAATCAAGGTTTCTATTTTTAAAATAATTTGGAAAGTGATTATTTGGCACGCAGTACAGTCTTGTAATTATAATATAGAAGTATCATGCCATGAGTATTGGCAGGGATTTTTTTTTTTTTTTTTTTATCGCCCGTAACTTAGAAAAAAAATGAAATGACACACACACCACCACCACCAACTAAAGTTAATTTACTTCCAAAGCAATCCAATAGTATAGAAATAATAATGATAAATAATAATAAACAATCTCTAATTTAATCTGGTGCTAAGTTACTCTAGCAAACACCTTGGCCTTAAGTAAAAGTCCGGTGTTCGCGTTGAAAAAGGAAGAAAAAGAAGAACGTAATAGCAATAGAATGGATAAATAAATTATTGATTAATTAAAATATATATATAACGAGCTTTTAAATATGCAATAGAAATGTATATGCTAGTACCTAAAAGACATTTTTGTTTTTCGAAAGTTTAAAGCAATATTTTATGATTCCATTATTTGTCAACAAAAATTAAATATCACATGTGCCTAAAAAATACATTTAAAAAAAAAAATATAATATGTATTTGATTTCTTACCTAAGGTGATGCTGATAATGTTTACAAAATACATAAACCAAATAACTTATTACTATTTTAACTTAAGAATTAGAATTACATGTGAGATTACAAGTTACACACGTACTATTACGAGTTGTTATAAGTAAGCTTTTAATTAGCTTTTAATAATGTACTTTTTAAAATTATTTTTATAAGTTTTATAAAATTTATAAATCATGGGATGTAGGATTTATTAGTTTTATTTGGCAATGGTGCGCAAGCAAACCTTAGTGTTGGCACAGAGGGTCACGCTGGTTGCCTACATTGCAGGATACTTGATCGTGAGAACAAGATACGACCACACAGACTGACAAATGACGCACTACTGCACCAACACTTCACGTATACACAATATGTTAACCTTCTTCGCACCTCATCGATGACTATGTTTATTATTCTACGTATTATTGTCCCATTTTAGTAATTTAGTATTTGTTGTAATAAAACAAAGGAGTTTAAAAATAACCTTTTGCAGATATTTTTTTTCTAACAAATTTTGATAAATAATTTGAAATATTGTAGCTAACGTAATTAATTTTTTTTATGCAAAGATAAAAATCAAGTGCAATAATTTTCCAATATACTTTTGTAATATTGAATTGTTATCGTATCTTTTAAATATTAATTTTATAAATTTGTAATATAAGATATACTTTTATTAAGATTTGCTTTGAAATTTTTAATGTAACATCAGAATATTTGATATTGTATAGTTACCCGTGTAAAATCTGGCTTGCACACTTTGCAATCATATACTGTATTTTTGTATATAAACACACAAGCACATTGCAAACCAAGGTGTATATTAGCAGGTGCGGAGTGCAGATGACACCTCATCTACCCCCACTGGGAACAACACGTCAGGAGCAGCAGGACTCGTGCTTCTTGCCGTGTCCACGTCTTCTTCCACGTCAGCAGTGAGCAGCAGTCGCAGTCTAAGTGACGTGAAACCTACGCCGGCTATGGAGGCGCAGGAACTGGTAGCAACCAGTGAAAAACCTGGCCTTACTCAGGTTCAGGGTGAGGGTATCACTCGTAAAGATGACCTACATTTAGAGGAAGAAGTAGAGGAAGAGAATAGGACAAGGGAGGCACTTGCGACTCAGGGAAGTGAGCACAACTCGGTAAGTAATGCACTTAAATATTGTATAAACTTACACGTACAAAATTAAATACGTAATAATTATGTTATAGCTCACAATCAGCACAATTGGTTCACTACTGCTATGCTATATACTCATAATAAATACTTTACTTAGCATAAATATTATGTTGTAAAACCTAATTATTTATATTCTTCTAATTTAGCATTATTTATGCTATAATGACTTAAATACACCATAAATTACGTAATTTATTATTTTCGTGTAAATGTCAAAAATTACTGTGGATTTTTTTTTTTAAGTTGGTATGAAAAGTCAAGCAACCCACAAAAATAACATAAATTGTGGGAAAAAAAGTAAAAATGTACAAAATTATTTAAATCTTCTAACCTTACAGAAATTGGAAATGATAGAGTATACTTTATAACTTTTGCCATGTTCTTAACTAGAAATACTAATATATCCTCACACCATGATAATCAAAACCACAATTGTTACGTAATATAAATTTCTGTTATAGTTTTTAAAAGATTTAAATAGTATATTTTTACATACAGCACTTATACAAAAAAAAGTCACGTTAACACAATATATGTGAGCACTTATGCAAAAAATTACCTCAATTTATTTCAAATAAATAACACGCAATTTTTTATATAAATATTTATTTTTCTATGTAGCACTAAAACAATATTAAAAAAATGCATCAATATAATCATCACTTTAATCACACCACGTTTATTAATTGTCGTATTACTTTTATAAGGCACCTATCACAAAATATATCACACATATATATATGTCATTGATTTTTGGTTATTATAATATTTTTATAGATTTCAAGAAATATATTCCTTATAGGACTAAAAGTTAATAAGTAAAGTTTGTCTTACTGTTGACTACTAACCATATCAACTAAAAAAAGTAATTAAAGAATTAATTATACACACGTATAGAACTTAACAAATTAAAATAACATAAAATATAAATAAAACTGTTAAAAATTAAGGAAATATTATTATTACAAAAGTAGTACAGAAGTACAGATCTATTAAAGAAGCTGTTAATAAATTAAAATTTTCTTAAATTAATAATAATAATAATTAACGACTTTTATTGGGCGAAATCAGGCGTACAACCTCTCAACCTCTCAATTTAACCCAACTGTTTAACAGTACAGTCAGTTACAAGTTTTGTTAGTAGCATATTAACATGTAACGTGGAAAGCAATTTTAAATAATTTTATTGATATTTTTTATTTACAATTTGATAATTTATTTATCATACTCTTAGCATTTATACTGTAATTTAGATATTTTATTTTATTATATTTATTTATTTTTTATTACTTTTCATCTTGTGTTTATTTTCTTTATAAATAGTGTATAATATATTTTATTAATTTATAATCAATTAAAAATCCAATTAAATAATCATCATCTATTAAAAAAAAAAAGACATTTACATTTTTTGAAAGGGCGAAGGTTAAGCTTGACAAAACGTATGGCCCACTCTTACACCTAACCCCAACAGAAAATAATATTTAAATTTTATTTTTAGTTAATACAAAATTCAGATAATAAACATAATGAAATAAAGAAAAATGAATGACTTAATCTAAACATTAAATATATTACACGTATCACAAGTTTTGCATATATTGATGCTTAAGTAAATACTAAACTTACTTTTTGGTTTCATTTATATATTGAAATAATAATTCACATATCTTATTATTCATAAATTAGAATTAACCACGTTGATTTTGTATTTATTTTCATTTATTTTAATTATTACCTTTTATAGTTATCACTGATCTGACGTCACCGATATATTTTGGATTTATACCTTGACTGATTGGCTGATGAGGCAGAGTTATAAATTCAAAACATTGTGACGTCATATCAGTGATAACAAAACCGTCAAAATGAAAATAAATACAAAATCAACGTGTTTATGTCTAATTTATGGATAATAAGGTACATTAATTATTATTCTAATATATTATAAATCATAAAAAAAAAACGCAAGTTTAGTATGTCTTTAATGGCTAGGCAATCCTGAAGGCTTATTATATTCTATCAATTTATATATGTATACACTGCTACTGAACGTTATAGTAAAAGAATACATTAATCTTTCGTCATTAACAACTTTTTTTTTTTTTTTTTTTTTAATTACAAAATTTTAAATTGTAATCATTTTTTTTCATGGATTGATTAACGTAAAAGTATACATTATTTATATATAAAAACAAACAAATGAATATTACTGCGATATTATAAGCGTGTCAAGGCATAAACAACCTTATATACGGTTCTATAATTTCAAAAATATTTTTATATTTATATACATTCTTATATGATCTCCGTTAAAGTTTCGGGCCGTTGGATCATTGCACCGGAAATATACACCTGATGAAGTAGGCGTGTGGATTTAACGGGTACGGGTCAAATATCAAGCAGACTCCAATTTTAATGCTAAATCATCCATTACAAAATAGATAATGTAATAAAAGCTTAATAAATTAGTGTGACCATAATATAGAGTATAACGGCTTGTATTTATTTACTGTAAGTAATAAGTAAGCTTTTCAATATAGAATTCAAAATTGAAGAATTATAACATTTTTATTTTAAAAATAATTTAAATAAAAATGTTTAATGGATTATAAATAGTTGCGCGTAAAAAATATTATATATAATATTATTAAAAGGAGAAAGCAAAGACCTCGTTAAAACTGTGTTTACTCGTATAAACATGTTTTAATTAATTATAAAAATGTATTTAGCAATATTTAATTACATATATATGTTTCACATGATAATGATGTTTTGTTATTATCGGAATTTAAGATTGCTTTTTTTTCTGCAATAAAAGGCACTGTTTTTGTATCTGAACATATGTTGAATTTTTTTGTTGCAGTATTTGTTATGTTATAATATAAAAATAAATTTTCTGTTGATATAAAGGTAAATAAATGATTCTTCCGCGAGTAGTTTTAAGCCAGAGTGTCAGATTATGTCGTCCGTACATAAACAAGGCAACGAACTACGCTAAAGAAAAGAAATTATATACATACGCTGCAATGCTCACAAACGCGGGCCACGCCTCGTCAAAACATTAACTTTCGGTATAATATAATACGCTCATCACTCTACGTATAACTTTAAAATTTTACATATTATAATAAGGAGAGGTTACTTATTTCCGCGTAAAACTATTAATATTTTAATAAAGGAGAAAATAATAAGTAGAGGGTATATTTCATAGGTCCATTTTTTTTGTCCTGTTCTTTATTTTCAAAGCAAAATAAAAAAGATAAAATTTATTTCTGAATACATTGTTATATAAATACATATACATTATTTTATTAAAAATATTGCTACTATTCACAAAAGCCACAATTTCAAAATTATTGTATACATGCACGTAATTACACAGAAAAAAATACTGATGGCAGGTACATGAATCCTGTATTTTGCAATAGGTACACTTTAATTTCGAACAGGTAGTTATAAACTACAATATCACCTAATCTATGTGTCATATCTTTATTTTAGTATATTACACCTGCATTAGGTATTAGTGTAGTATAATAATACCTGTTCTAGGCTATATGTCTACCTATTGCATTTACAGGATTTAAATACCTGCCTTAAGTTAAGTATTAATTTTTTTATGTAGTAATGTATCAATATTAAATAAATAACTTTACTATTTATAACTATTATTGATGCACCATGTTTACATATGATTGAGATATCACTTTTAACAATAATGTTAACTTATTTAATTCGCTATATATATTTTGCTATATATATATACACAAAAAATACAAATTCGTTTCGTTGATATATCTTATTTAAAAAATATACGTGATATTTACAACTGTGAGAAAATAATGTTAAAAATCTATTCTTTATAAAATAGCGTAAAATTTATTTTAACTACTGCAAAGCACACACAGACAAAAAATAGTAATGATTGAGAAATCGAGCATGCAGTAATTTTTTTTCTTGAGAGAGAGAGAGAGAGAGAGAGAGAGAGAGAGAGAGAGAGAGAGAGAGAGAGAGAGAGAGAGAGAGAGAGAGAGAGAGAGAGAGAGAGAGAGAGAGAGAGAAAAGTTTGTGTCGAATTTCAATTAGAAATGCATCGTCATGAAAGTGTATGAAGTACATACACATACATGTCTCTTGTTGTGTGCATGATCGAAAAGAACGAAAGTGAAGTATTATATAGTAGAAGTTTCATTTTATTTTGTTGGTTCCATCATAATGATGAGGTCGATGTTTCCTGGAGACAACGACCCTTGTTATTTTACCGCGATGCCGCGGTGTGTTGAGCACCGTGCGTAAGAGCGTACCCCGCCCCAACACATCAACTCATCGCTATCATACATCATCAATATAAACAACATTCTGTTAACAGATCATAAAAAATAAATCACATCTTATTATTACATATAGAAAAGTAATAATAATTTTACAATGAAAGTGAATTATTAAATTTCCCATCAAGTAATCACTTTATATACAATATATTTCATATATGTTTTGCTGACAATGCCGGTGCTTAAGATTATATTCTATTGTTCTTGAAATTTTAAAAAAGTACCGTTTCATGACAGTAACAATAATAACATAATTTATTTATTATTTTTCAGTGTATTTTTTTAATTGTTTTTATTTTGGCGTATTATTTCAAGCACTGCATGTGACTTCCAACTTGTTTGTTTTCTTATATACAAAAGTTATTTATATGTTTCTAAACATGATTTTTATCATTTATTATTGTAAAATATGTTAGGTAATTAATAAAAATTGGTTTTCTTTGGTTCTTTAATGAAAGTCGAAGTATCCAAACTTGTTCATAAAACATTAATTTTTTATTATAAAGATTAATTTACCACTAGCAATTTTTTATATGTAATAATTATTAAATAACCATGAAAATATGAAATTTGGTTCATAAGAAATAGTTACAAAAAAAAAAAAAAAAAGAAAGAAAGATAGAATTTCAAAATTATATGTAGCTAACGGTTCATGATCATACGTGAATCTAGAGCCTTTCGTCTTCATAATACAATAATGCTAATAAAAATTGTCATCCAATCAGTTTCTCATCGAGACTGAGGGCGAGGGCATATTAAAATCTGGGGGCAATACACAATTAAGATATGATATAATATATTATTATCATGTATCTATGTAATGTGCACATACTGTACGATTGGATAATATATTTTACTACGTAAATTCAGTGCGTGTTTTTCTCGTAAGAAAATAACATTGCAAATTATAGCGCGATTTGGTGAGAGGTAAAAATATAGTACACAAATCGTGTGTATTCCATGCATTATATTGCACGCATTTACGAATGTTTCACTTATAGATATTTGAGCTTGCGCTTTGACGCCATAAATGCGTTTAGAAAATAACATTAACAATTATATATAAAAAAATGTCATTTTTCGCCAATTAAAAAAAATCAATTACTGCCGTTGGTTTTTATACGTTTAAATTAGTTTCTGTATACGTTAATAAAAAATAGACAGTTACTCAGTCAGTAATTTATCTATGAAAATACCTAATTACGATGTTTGTCCTATATTGCTGGATGATGTATGTGCCCAAGCATGGCACTAACGTGTGCAATTTCAGCCAACACATGTATTCATGGCCAATTCATGTATTGGCCTTAAATAATAGTAAACTCTGTCATTGCAACAAATTATTTCTACATTGGTGCTAAATGAGGAAGACTAAAAAATTTTAGAGGGTAGTTTTATATCATATTCTAAAAGAGGACATTGTCCTGAATCGATACATATGTGAATTTTATTTTAGTTCATTAAGTATTTTTAATTATTGTTTGAAAGTCACGAAATGACGTCACAGGCTGCAATTTTTCCTATGCCCACATATATAAGCTGCAGCCTGGGACGTCATTTCGTGACTTTCAAAAATTAATTAAAAATACTTAATGAACTCGAAAATTAGAAATTCTCATATTTATCGATTCAGGACAATGTACTCTTTTAGAATATGAAATAAAATTACCCCCTTATAATTTTGTGTAGTCTTCCTGCATTACCCTCATCTCTACTTTGCCTTAAGTACTCGGTGTTGGTATTGTAAACAAGAAGACAAAAAAAAAAGTAAATAAAAACAAAAACACTTTTGCTTCTTATAAAACATATAAATTCAAAGTTAGCAAACTACTTTGAAAACTCTATACATAATGACTGAATATCTTGAGCACAATAATACAAAATACATTAGCTTATTACATTTTACATCATGCGGTAAATATTTTTTTTCCTAATACTACGGAATAACACTGAATAATATAATATGAATATTATTATAGTGCTTGCTACATGCTATGTTTAATCTAAATTATTGGGCTACGAAATGTCATTTTTAATTAGTTTACACATACTAAAGATATATACTAATAGAACAACAAATATACAAAACGTGTTTTTGTTATATAATATATGAAAAATAAGCTGCGTGGTTTAAGATGTCATTTATTAAAACTGTTACCCACCAATTAATATCAGCGAAGCTCATCAAAAAAAGAGGGAGACACAGAGAACAAGAAGAAAAAAAAATACATTTATACGATTACGCACGATATATTCCGGGTTCTCCGCATATTTGCTAAGTCGGTTTCTTAGCAACTGTATAATAATTGAATGATATTAATTACATCCCAGTGACACAGTTTTGAAATTTAATTACTTATATCATATCTATACTATACTAAACATTGGCATGATTATGCAGTGTATGTATATGGAAGGTAAATATACACAATCGAGGAGATACACGCCATGGATCTCAAGGGGCCAATTTTTTGTACTATCAAAAAAAAAAAAAAAAAAAAAAAAAAATCTGACATGATTTGTATATTTTATGCGGAACACTTATTACTTTCTCCTGCAAATTATTTTGTATTTAATTACCTTTATTATTATAGTATTATTTTAGTTTCATAGAGAATAGTTTTTTTTTGTCTCTCTTCCAAACACTACACATATAGACATAATATCTATGATCTATGACTAAAAGACCTTTAAAAAAATATGTTATCTGAATTCACTGAGTCTTATAAATTAAAAGATAATAATGAAGGTCTGTGAATTAGCTACACTTTTTTTCTTTTAAAATATTATCACTTAATTATTTTTAATTTTTATGATGATATGGTGACATTTTTATCTAAATTTATGTAAAATTGCAATATTTTTATTAATGCCAAAGAAAAAAAGTAAAACGTTGAAAAGTATAAACACCTGATACAGGAGGCCTTGTTTCACATTTTTCCTATCATTGTGTTCATTTTTAAACAAAGTTTTTCATGATATATTAAAGTATTTCCCTGTAAAATTATTAAAATACTAATTGTGACCATATCTGCAACTTAAAGAAAAATTCAAAGTTAAAAAAAAAAAAAAAAAAAAAAAAATGATATTTTTGAATGAACTTTAAAATTAAATTGGAATTGCAAAAAATTGAGTCCTATATCCTTTTTTTTATAAATATAAATATATATATATATATATATATATATATATATATATATATATATATATATATATATATATATATATATATATATATATATATATATATATATATATATATTATACATATTTCCATTTTATAACTATAGTTTTTCAAATTTATATTAATGTTTAAAATTTTATTTAACACATGCCATTAAAGGAATTACACATTATATGACTGTTTATTTCACATAAAAATCGCATAACAACAACACGTACACAGAAGCGTTAGTAAAATTGGTATTCAGAAAAAGTAACTTTTACAACCCCATTTTATTTTATTTATTTATTATTTTTATTATTTAAGTTTTAAATAAGAGATGATAATTTTCTATAAGTAGAGATGATAAGAAGTATAATACAAAAAATATGCACTAGTTGTTTTGACGAGTGCAGCTAGAGTTGAATCAACGAGGCGTGACGAGGTGCTCACTGGTCAAGATGTTCCTTCCTCGCTCGCAGTTAGTGAAAGTTGCGGGTGTTATGCCACAAAACGTCTGTCTGTCTAAAAACTAAAAGAAACACTTTCACACACTTCTTGCATAAACTCATAGATGAGATAACACCTCATAACTGGACGTAACTTATTTTTATATTTGCCAAGCCGACTTAGGATATGCAGCGATGCGTTTCATTATCATTTTTCATGCAACCTACATTTTTGTTTTTAATTAAATATGTATCTGTCATTAATATTATAATTTACGTCTATAAATTGAAATATCACTACTAAATAAACGTCTTATTTTCATTTACCTGATCATATTTATTTGTTTAACTTTTGTTATTGAATGATTATTAAAATTTAGAAATCATGAAACCGTATAGAAAATTTACTTCATCTATAATTAAAGCGCTGAGCAATTTTTATGAGTTTGTATCAACATATTTTTTATATTATAATAAATAATAAAAAATGTAAATTCCAATTCTTTAACACTTTTCCCTTTTATAATTTTGTAACAATTAACAGAATATATTATAAAAATCATGTCAGTGTATGTAAGAAGAAAATGAAATCTGCTAACAACTAATTATTATTATTTTGCTCGGAATATATAAATAGAACTTATTTCATTCTCACTGCTGGATATATTAGTTATATATTTTAAAACGTCCTTTAACTTTCAAAACATAATTTCTTTATATAATTATATTTAAATTACTAATCAGTTAGTAATCAGTTACAGTTATAGTATACGTCTTATAGAAAGTTCTTTTAATTTCAGTATTTCAAGAATTTTAGAAAACACTTGAAATTTAAATATATGAAACATAATTTTGATCCCTACTTTCAATAAAAAAAAATCAAAATGAAAAAAAAAAAAAAAAGTAAGAATGTCATTTTTTAAAATCAATTTAATTACAAATTATTAATTCTCAAAGTGCAATAGAATTGTTATCATTGCTGCAATGATAAAATTGTTTCAATGCTTTGTTATGGAAAAATTAATTCTGATCACAAAGTTTACAACAGTGAAAATAAATATACTATAATATAACGCGTAAGTATATAAATAGATGATATTGAAGAGGAAACACTATACAGTATATAATATATATATTTGGAAAACATCATGAGAAGGCCCATCCTTGTCTATGAGAGTGTTTTGCAGAAAAAAAAACTATGTTCTCATGTTCTGATGTTTTTTTTTTTTTTTTTTTTTCTTTTTTTTTTTTTTCTTTTCTTTCTGTGCAAAGTTTGTTGTCGTACAGTTTAGGGTCAAGCATGAGCTGTTCAATTTGATGAGATAACGCAGCATTTCACTGGAGCTCCAGTGTTGCATGTGAAGTGCGTGCGTTGATAACAGTACTTTTGCTATATTTCATATATTTATACTCTGTCTTTTTACCTTTACCTTACCTTGGAGTTTTATTGTACGCTCCATGAACATCGTGTCCTATGTCGTCCATTTCTTGACGACATTATTTCATAACTTCCATTCTTAATTGTAACCTTTAAATTTTTATCATCATTAATCTCATTTTTATATGCATTGCTAACTGTCATTTTCAGTATAAATTACTGTTAAATTTTGTATTGTGTTCTATAAATAATAGTACTAAAAATAGATATATAAAAATTAGCTATAAGCTAAATTAAAAATAAGAAATAAGAAGTTTTATTGACCCAGGCAGTTCATAGTAACACAGCATTGTTACTAAAAGCGTTGGTCTAGTCATTATTTACAATTAACATAATAATAATAATAAATAATTATATATTTTATAACAACAATAATGAAGTTTCAATACATTTTCTTACATATTATAAAAATTTAGAAGGAATTAATATAAGAAAATAAAAACTATTTGCAAGGCCAAAAATAAATACGCAATAATTATACTATAGCTTATTTTCAGCACAATTTGTTCAATACAGCATAATCTATGCTATATTTGAATGCATAAATATTATATTGTGCAGTGTAAAACTACCCATGCTGTTCTAATATAGCATCTTTTATGCTATAATATTGACATAAACGCAACATAAATTACATAATTTATTTTTCCGTGTGCTTAGAAGAACTTGTCCCAAAAGTAAAACGTACACACGCTTGAACATTCAAATCAAGCGCATGTTTTTCTCATTAGAATTTAACATTATAAGTTTAGCGCGAATTTTCGAGTGGTAAAATATATCATCACACAATCATGTGTACATACAAAAAATTAATATATTAAATTATTGTTTCTTAGGTCGTATTTGTTGCGGAAGGTGCGAACTACGTCCCTGTGACTCAATTACGGTCACGACTGCCCGCCGTATTCCGGCCTACGGGCTCAAGTGATGATGCCAATGAGTGGTCACAAAGTTGGGATCGCGCCTATCATCATTTCGGATACAATCAAAGCAGAGTTCAACGTAAGTATTTTAAGTCAATAAAATTATTTTATTTTAAAGATGCACTCACATATTCGTTTTTTGTTTTAACTTTGCACAGCAAAATAGTTATTCCCATTTAAAACAATGCTATATTCAACAATTTGCTGTGTAAATTTACAACAATTATTTGAATATGTGAAGGCACCTTATTTATAATATAAAACACAAACGTACTAAATTTTATAAGAAAAGCAGACGAAAATTGATATCTTTTGATCAAGTTTCAATGAAATATAAAGTGCATTTTATATATAGGGTGCATGCATTCATGTTAGACGACGTAATGTTGGATCACTCAATAACATGGGCTGCATAGGAAAATGACTCTTTTAGCCAGTTTAAAAATACTATATAAGTAATACTTTTGAGAGCATTGATGTGTTTAATAGGTTGAATTAGTATTTCAAGTATGTGAGAAAAATAACAATAACAAAAAAAATAACCGATTTCACAAAGGAAATAGCCAAAAACGAAGTTTGTCCTATGCTGAACAATGTTGTCAATGTTGGCGTTTAAGCACATTCAATATGACGTCATATGCATACACCTTATTCACAGGACTCCTAATTTAATAAATATAACTAATATATTTTACGACCTTTTGTTGAAGAAAAAGAAGATAATTATGTTATCATGTGCATGTCAAGATTTTTTTCAAACATTATTATTATTAATATTTCAAAACAAAGATTTCTTTTTATATTATTTTTTAGTTCTATTATTTTTTAATTTCGTGCTAAAGTTTTAATAATAAATAGAATCTTGTTGTGTTCAAAAAAATTCTTTTTAACAAAACTTTCTAAAGTAATATATTGCACACCATAGTCTAACACGTTTCCGTTTCCTCGAGTGCATGTAAGCCATTGAATTAATATACATACAATAATTTTTTTTATATATATATTTTTTTAGACATTGAAGCTGAATGCCAGGATGATTACATGAAGATTCGAGTTGGATTTAACGGTTCCTTTAATGGACTACTGTATTCTTCAGGTAAATATAAATATTATATATAATTAAAATCAGTAATACATAATTATATACGTACTGAACTATCAAAATCCGATAATATAATAAAATTGGCATGTATTTGAAACATTTTACGCTCGTGTTATGTTTAAGAATAAATAAATATTATTTTTAAATATAAAATGTGCGGTACAATTGAAAAAAGTATTCTCATTAATCTATTGTGTACCGTTTATAACAGAAGAAGCTTCTATTTGATTTTAAATATATATGTTTAGATAAAACACTCCGACTGTTAATATTATCATTAATAAATAACTGCTTTTGTTTTATAGGATATTCTTACGATCCTGAATGTGTTTACGTAAATGGCACTGGCCGTGATTATTACGAATTCTACATTCAGTTAAATCGATGTGGAACTTTAGGAAAAAATACGCATAATGAAGTTGGACGCAAGCAACCATCGGTAAGTCAAATAAGTCATCCTTTATTTTTTTCTTTTTTTGCTTTGAACTAAACCAAGAGCTACCGCTGACTCTACATTTTTACCCGAAACTTCCGAAACCCAGTCATTTGACCTAGGCTCTTCCATAGTGTAAGGCCATGGCCTATATCAAATTCTTCCCGGCATTCGCCTTTTCACACCGAGGGAACCATGGAAACCTCGGTCAGGAAGTCGGTAGAGGAAGGCCCTGAGATATCCCTTCCACCTCCCGAATGCACTTTGTAATCCCGGTAAAAGGTTAATGATAAACTTTGCCTCTGCCGGGAATCAAACCCGTGACCCCTCGCGGACGAGTCAAACACGCATCCACTAGACCACAGTTTTCCTATAAACATAGTTTATATTTCTGCAGTTAAACATCTATATAATCATAATAATATATACTTAAACTGACCTTAGAAATATTTAAATATTGCTATTTTACCGTTGTTCCTGGTTACCATGACAATTATGAAATAATAATCGGATCTTCCTGTCTGATAGTTTCCTGCAGGTTGTCCATATTTATACATACGCCCCTTAAATATAACCTTGCGCACCTCCCACAAGTGAAATTATAGCAAACAGTATTCACCCTGGCCTTGCACGGCTCGTGCTGTCATTAATTACTTGGCATTTAATGCAATGAGGGACATGTGTCAAAAACAACAATAAAATAATTTTCACTCTATTGTATGTATTGTCATTAAATGAAATTAAGTAGAGTTCAGTCATTGTAATGAAAAAAGTGTACTTACCAAATTTGGATGTGTTCACTGATTCGTTTAAGATAAGGAAAAAATAAAAGTTTGACAATATGATTTCACAATGTTAATATTTATGTAATATTAATATATATATATACATACTACATATAGGTGTAGCATTATAGGATCTTAAAAATGTAATTAATATAATATCCTTTTTAACTTTGTGTTACCCTGGATTTCACATGTAAATGGCTTATATGCTTATATGTGAATGAATAAATAAATAAAACAAAGAAAGAAAATTAGATGCTTGTATTAAATTACTTTATTATATTATTATTATTTTTCATCAGTCAAATACGATATAACCTTACTTGACATATAAAAATTTAATTTTGATTATTCTCTTGTTTAAATATAAATTTGATTAATATTTATTGTTTTTATTTTTAGAAAAACTTCATGTGGAACACGGTAACGGTGCAATACAATCCAATGATTGAGGAAGAATGGGATGAACACTTTAAGGTTACGTGTGAATACGGCTACGACTTTTGGAAAACTGTCACTTTCCCGTTCCTAGATGTCGAGTAAGTTTTGTCGTTACTCAAGCGTAACTTTACAACAAAGAAAAGCTATATTATTTTCTTTGCAAATAATACTAATTTTATATTATTATAAATATACAGAGAAGCTTTTTTTTTTTTTTTTTTTAGTGAAAAACAAAAAAAGAACACAGTATGTTAAAAAGTGTAAAGATTTATTCAAAGATCATATTTTTCCTTAAATTTATTTCTGATAAAAAAATATCTACTTCTTCTTCTATACTATTTTTTTCTTTAGTAAACTTCAATATTTTCATATAGTTTCTATTCACAACATCTCTTTTCTCTTCAATAATTAAATTTGATTTTGTTTTTCAGAATTGCAACAGGTAACCCGGTAGTTTTCACCCTCTCACCACCAGAGTGTTATATGGAAGTTCGGCATGGATATGGAATAACTGGTACCCGAGTCACTGGACCTGTCAGAGTTGGTGACCCTTTGACCTTGCTCATATATATGCGAAGCAAATATGGTAACTATTTTTTATAGTAATGTCACTCGCTAACAATTTTCTTGTTATACTTTTTTTATTGTAACATAGTAAAATATGAATGAATGAATGAATGAATGAATGAATGAATGAATGAATGAATGAATGAATGAATGAATGAATGAATGAATGAATGAATGAATGAATGAATGAATGAATGAATGAATGAATGAATGAATGAATGAATGAATGAATGAATGAATGAATGAATGAATGAATGTACGAAAGAACGAACGAACGAACGAACGAACGAACGAACGAACGAACGAACGAACGAACGAACGAACGAACGAACGAACGAACGAACGAACGAACGAACGAACGAACGAACGAACGAACGAACGAACGAACGAACGAACGAACGAACGAACGAACGAAAAATCGAACGAACAAACGAGTAAACAAACAAACAAACAAATAAATAAGTTATGAAGCGCCAAAAACGTATTTTTATTAATAATTATTAAAATCTTAAGTATTTTTCTCTCAATATTTTGTTCATGCATTGATAAAAAAAACTCATTACAGATGGCTTTGACATCGTGGTCAACGATTGCTATGCACATAATGGAGCCAACAAAAGAATACAGCTTATTGATCAATATGGGTAAGTCATCTCTCTCTCTCTTAATTGATTTTTAGATCACCTTGGAGTGAAATTGAAACTGTGAAATTAATAATTTAATACAATTAAATATTAAATTCAATAATAAATGAACATTTTTAGTTTTAAATTAATTTCTTGGTAAAAATATCATTAAATTATTTATTATTTTCAAATATATACGTATATATAATAGTAACATTGTTATATTTTCATTTTAAATGTGATATAATTGTTTTGGTATAAAATTAGCTGCCCAGTGGATGAGAAATTAATCTCACGCTTCCGAGGGTCTTGGAGCGAGACAGGTATCTACGAGACTCAGGTGTTTGCTTATATGAAGACTTTCCGCTTCACTGGTAGTCCTGCTCTTTACGTTGAGTGCGATGTACGCATGTGTCACGGCAAATGTCCGGTAAGTAAAATCTCTTCAAATAACATTATCTATATTTAACTTTGTTTATTTTATCTAACGATTTTTTTCTTCTTCTTCTTACGGTACAGAATCAACCGTGTCATTGGAGAAATGCAAAAAGTGTATCGAGACGGTCTGTCCCGGATGATATTATTGAATCAACTCTAGCACCTCAAGTTACATTATCAGAAAATATCAGTCTCTTCCAGTCTCTGAGAGTTTTGCAAGAGGGAGAACAAGCTGATGATGATGCTTCATTGCGTGCGCAGCGTGTTGGAAGTAAGCGGCATTCAAATATAAAATCAGTTTTTTTTTTCTTCTTATTTGAATATATTTATTTCTATATATAATTATTATGTACTATAACTAATTATTATTTGTTTTAGACGGTGCGGAAGATGCAGACAGTATATGTGTCAAAAGTGGAGCATTTACAGCATTATTTGGTAAAAATTATTATTATTATTATTTTGAAGTATTCAGTTCCCTATATATTATACTTAATTCTTAATTGTTCTGTAGCGGTAAAAATTTATCATAATATATATTTATATTAACTAAAAATATGTGAAGGTGCATCTAGGTTAGGTAATTTAAAAATTTTCTTCCCTACTGCACCAGTTTTCTTAAATATTGCTTAAAGGATAAGAATAAGAAATTAGAAAAGATCGCTGATATTTTCCCGTAAACGTCTGGTTATGGTTACATGTTACAATCGCTAAGAAGCATTCAGAATTCAATATTACCTGTCTTATTTAAATTTTTCTTTAATGGTCATTTCTAATTTATATTAATATAAATCATTCGATCGTATTTTATTGATTGTAATACGGATACGTATTATTTTTCACCTTTTTCTTGATTTTTTTTTTCTAAAAGACTGAATTAATTAGCTGATTTTGCTACTGTAAAACTTGACAATAACCCTCTTTGTTTGCTTGCTCACGCAGGTCTAGGGTGTATGCTTACTGCAGGACTGGCACTTGCAGTGGCTCTACTTTGTTTCCGCGTACGTGCACTGGGCAAGGGAGCTTCATTAGAACTGACCGACACAGAAGTACGGACAAACCGAGAATTACTAGCAGGATCTTCAGCACTTCATTCAGTAGATTTCCTTACACATAAAGGACGCATCAACTGAGAGAACAAAATTTACACAGACATAAAAAATGAAGCAGCTTGTGAGATTTATTGAAAGCCTAAAAATTCAATATATAGTATTATAAAATGTTGCATGTTTTAGTGACTAGATGAAGCAAAAAAAATATATAAAACATAACGATTTTCGTGATGTTATTTTGAATCACCTAAACGGTTTAAAATCAAGTGTATGTGTCTGTCAGTAATATACAAGTTTGTTCATAGACTTTTTTAATTAGCATCAGAACTTGATTAAAGTTCTGATATTGTAAATTTTGTAGTTATTATTATTTTTTAATATTTTGGCTTGTGCGCCCTTTTTTGGAATGCCATGGAGGATTGGTCGACTGTCTCTCTGTCGCTCTCCCCTCCTGGCGGTCCTCAACAAAGTGACAGTTGACTGTCATCAGTTGACAATTCTATTTATTTCTCTATTGTGCGTGAGTGAATGATAACACGAAAGTAATGAGATTCTATATGCTTGACCATTAAAATATGATATATACAGAGAATTTTTTTGCCATTTTAATAATTAATAAAACACAATTAAAATATTGATGCTGTTCACTTCAATACGGATTATTTACACTTACACTAACAAATTATCATATAGAATATCTGTTCTAGAGAATGTTAATGAGAAAAGCGTCTTCTTAGGTTTTCTGATGACAAAGACCAATCAAAAGAGCGGAAATTAAGGGAAGAAATCAGATCACGCATTACGTATTGCTGCGTAGCGTTATGTGATATGATTTCTTTCCCTAATTTCCACGCTTTTGATCCCACAACGTCGCCTGCAAACGTAGGCAAACCATTTCAGACCCTTTGTTACGCATGTAGATTAAATTTTGTAGAAACGCGCTCCTCTCCTTACCTATTCTATTAGTAAAATAAATTATTTAATTCTATATAATTGCAGATAATTAATTAATTGTGTAGATACACCGTATAAAGTGACAGCAAAGATATTCAATATTAATTTCTGATGTTTAAATATTTATTTCAGTCACAGTGTAAGATAATTACTTTTATTGTTTTGAATGAGTCAGGATCTGAAAGTTAGATTTTAATATTGATTTGATGTGTATATTTGGTGAGCTTTCATTTATTAATGCTTAAGTTATATTAAAAAAAGATAGTTTAGATTTTATAGTCAGAGAAAAATCATTTCAACATGTTTCATACAAAAATAAGTTCATTTTTTTGTCATATGTTTTGAAATAGATTTTATTTAATTTCATTTTTATTTAATTTTTCATTCAACCAACCATGTATTAAAATATTATGTTTCATGCAAATTTCATTATCATATACAATTTTGTTGATAAAAAAAAGTATTATTTCATAAATTTAAATTAACAGAAACAATCATTATGCTGTAGTGAACAATTCATATTTTGTGCTTCACATTTAAATTGAATAAATATGGTACAAAAATGTTTCATTAGTTTTATTTTAATCAACAACACGAACCTTTATCCTTATAATTATGCAACTTTTTCAATAGATACGGCATGCGGGTTGTATATACTTCAGGATACTGAATGCTGAGATTTATGATGTTCGTTGCATATAAAAAATCCATGTCAATTAGATATATATTTTTAAAATGAATTTTTTTTAATTGTGGTTATCTTGCATTATTAGTTATTATTACTAATACGTAAGATACATTTTCATAATAGAAGACTTGCACACTTGCACAAGTAGTTTCAGCGATAAAATAAACAAACTGACAGTTCAACAATACTAACAAAGTACTAGCAGACGACTTTGTGTTTCTGTCTACATTTAACGTGCTTTCTTATGGGGCAAATAGAGCTGTTCACATGTAATTTTCAAAAACAATGTGAACGGCTACGCATTTGTGTACATTGTTCCAACTTGGTAACGCGCGTCGACGCGCGTCAAATTTACGCGTCATGTGAATAATACTTTAGCCTCAAAGCTTTTGTTTCCCTAGATTTCAAGTAAATTAGGTGAAAAAATAATTTGTAACCAAATTGATTGAAATCCAAGAAAATAAAAGCTTTGAGGCTCAGCAGGATACAGTAAAAATTTCAGCTCTGAGAAATAATTCTAACTCAAGTTATAGTTGATTCATTGCCCCATAAGAAAGCATGTTAAATGTAGACAGGAACACAAAGTCGTCTGCTAGCACTTTGTTAGTATTGTTGAGCTGTCAGTTTGTTTATTTTCTCTCTGAACCAAATTTTGCAAGTCTTCTATTTGTGGAAAAAAAATAAACAAAAACATAATGCTAAAATTACGTCAACTTCATAAACATAGATATTGTACACATGACTTTTGCGACTTGCAAGTGCGGTGTTTGATGTAATTATGCTTACAAGGGATGTCTCCGGTATGTACCCAACGGATATCGTTCTAATTTTCAGGAAAGGCTCAATTTATGACGTAGTTAACCGTAGTGTTTCGGCTTTTTCTGCAAAATTTCTTGGGGGCCCAAATTTGGGACCCCCAATTTTTACCATTTAACATGCAGTTAAATGGGAGTAGAAAAATAAAAGTAGTTCAATGGAACTGAAACTCACGTCATTTATGTAAAAAACGACGCTCTTTAACAATATAATAATTAAAAAATTAAAGACATTATATTTGGGACCCTTCTGGGCCCCTTTGTTGCTCTTAACTCGACTTGCTGATGGTATTTTTTGTCTCACAATTCGTAAACGCAAATTAGGTTCTTTTTTATAATTAAATTAAATAGATCATTAAATTTCCAATCGATTCATGTGCATAACATTGTGTTTTGATAATTTATTCTGTAAGATACGGCAGTTCAAAGTTGCCGTATTTTATATCTCCTATACAAACAATGTTAAATCCTCATTAACATGGATTTGCATAGGGAAAAAATGAAATATTTTTAGGCAGTTCTAAAACTTACGTTACTTATGTAAAAAGTGATGTTATTTCACATAAAAATACTTTAAAAAATCGCAGTGTCATATTTGGGTCCCTATGGGGCCCCTTTGCTGCTCATAACTTGACTTGTTCATGGTATTTTTTGTCTTAAAATTCGTAAACGCATATTAGGTTCTTTTTCATAATTTAATTAAATAGATCATTAAATTTCCAATCGATACATGTGCATAACATTGTGTTTTGATAATTTATTTTGTAAGATACGGCGGTTCAAAGTTGCCGTATTTTATATCTCCTATACAAACAATGTTAAATCCTCATTATTCATGAATATTGGTTTGGATATAAGGAAAAAGTAATTATTTTGAGGTCGTGCTGAAACGCACTTATGTAAAAAGGGACGCTTTTTTACGTCAAAATAATTAATAATAACCAACTGCAAATAATTTAACAATAACCAACTCCCAATATTAAAAACTATTGAAGAAAACACGTTTTGTCATAAACTGATGTATAAAAGAAAGAATTTGCAAAGATTTTGTCAAAAAACGACCCATTTTTTCAAAGTTTGTGGAAAACGTTAAATTATTTAAAAGCTGTTTAATTTACAAAGTAGCTCCTGGCAAACTTTTTAAAGTAGACTACAATACACACCTTTTTGTGTGTTTAAATAAAAAAATTATCAATTTTTTCATTTAGAAAATGGCACCTGAAAATGGGTCTAGAAAAATGCATTTTATTGCTTTTGTGAGCTACCCAAAATAAAATGTCTATCGTATATCATATCACAATTGTTCAATTTTTTTCGTTCTACACGCTGGTTATCGTGAAACTGAAGTAGAACCAATTTTTACGACGCTATAGTCAAAAAAGTGTTTTCACGGGGGTCTTTTCGGGGGGGTGTTTTTGGACCCAAAAAAATTTTGTTCTATTTTTCCGTGCGACACATGTTTTTAGGTCATTTTTGGGCCCCACATTACGAATCTGAAGCTATTTTTTCCATAATAATATTATTAAGGCCACAGTGCTTATTTCAAAATTTAAGCCTATTTAAACACGTGCGAAATTGCATTTAAATTGAAGTGCCTATAATTTGGTCAATTTTACAGATACGCCTAAACTCTTCAAACTTTATACCAACCTTTTATATAAAAGTTTTATACCTAATGTCATCTTTAGATCATAGGTTCGTATAAGGTTTGAATATTTTAGCGTATCTGTAAAATTGACCAAATTATAGGCACTTCAATTTAAATGCAATTTCGCACGTGTTTAAATAGGCTTAAATTTTGAAATAAGCACTGTGGCCTTAATAATATTATTATGGAAAAAATAGCTTCAGATTCGTGATGTGGGGCCCAAAAATGACCTAAAAACATGTGTCGCACGGAAAAATAGAACAAAATTTTTTTGGGTCCAAAAACAAAGAAGGGGGTCCCCTGTCTTCGACCCCCGTGAAAACACTTTTTTGACTATAGCGTCGTAAAAATTGGTTCTACTTCAGTTTCACGATAACCATAGCGTGTAGAACGAAAAAAATTGAACAATTGTGATATGATATACGATAGACATTTTATTTTGGGTAGCTCACAAAAGCAATAAAATGCATTTTTCTAGACCCATTTTCAGGTGCCATTTTCTAAACGAAAAAATTGATAATTTTTTTATTTAAACACACAAAAAGGTGTGTATTGTAGTCTACTTTAAAAAGTTTGCCAGGAGCTACTTTGTAAATTAAACAGCTTTTAAATAATTTAACGTTTTCCACAAACTTTGAAAAAATGGGTCGTTTTTTGACAAAATCTTTGCAAATTCTTTCTTTTATACATCAGTTTATGACAAAACGTGTTTTCTTCAATAGTTTTTAATATTGGGAGTTGGTTATTGTTAAATTATTTGCAGTTGGTTATTATTAATTATTTTGACGTAAAAAAGCGTCCCTTTTTACATAAGTGCGTTTCAGCACGACCTCAAAATAATTACTTTTTCCTTATATCCAAACCAATATTCATGAATAATGAGGATTTAACATTGTTTGTATAGGAGATATAAAATACGGCAACTTTGAACCGCCGTATCTTACAAAATAAATTATCAAAACACAATGTTATGCACATGTATCGATTGGAAATTTAATGATCTATTTAATTAAATTATGAAAAAGAACCTAATATGCGTTTACGAATTTTAAGACAAAAAATACCATGAACAAGTCAAGTTATGAGCAGCAAAGGGGCCCCATAGGGACCCAAATATGACACTGCGATTTTTTAAAGTATTTTTATGTGAAATAACATCACTTTTTACATAAGTAACGTAAGTTTTAGAACTGCCTAAAAATATTTCATTTTTTCCCTATGCAAATCCATGTTAATGAGGATTTAACATTGTTTGTATAGGAGATATAAAATACGGCAACTTTGAACTGCCGTATCTTACAGAATAAATTATCAAAACACAATGTTATGCACATGAATCGATTGGAAATTTAATGATCTATTTAATTTAATTATAAAAAAGTACCTAATTTGCGTATACGAATTTTAAGACAAACAATACCATGAACAAGTCAAGTTATGAGCAGCAAAGGGGCCCCATAGGGACCCAAATATGACACTGCGATTTTTTAAAGTATTTTTATGTGAAATAACATCACTTTTTACATAAGTAACGTAAGTTTTAGAACTGCCTAAAAATATTTCATTTTTTCCCTATGCAAGTCCATGTTAATGAGGATTTAACATTGTTTGTATAGGAGATATAAAATACGGCAACTTTGAACTGCCGTATCTTACAAAATAAATTATCAAAACACAATGTTATGCACATGAATCTATTGGAAATTTAATGATCTATTTAAATTAATTATAAAAAAGTACCTAATTTGCGTTTACGAATTTTAAGACAAAAAATACCATGAACAAGTCAAGTTATGAGCAGCAAAGGGGCCCCATAGGGACCCAAATATGACACTGCGATTTTTTAAAGTATTTTTATGTGAAATAACATCACTTTTTACATAAGTAACGTAAGTTTTAGAACTGCCTAAAAATATTTCATTTTTTCCCTATGCAAATCCATGTTAATGAGGATTTAACATTGTTTGTATAGGAGATATAAAATACGGCAACTTTGAACTGCCGTATCTTACAGAATAAATTATCAAAACACAATGTTATGCACATGAATCGATTGGAAATTTAATGATCTATTTAAATTAATTATAAAAAAGTACCTAATTTGCGTTTACGAATTTTGAGACAAAAAATACCATCAGCAAGTCGAGTTATGAGCAACAAAGGGGCCCAGAAGGGTCCCAAATATAATGACTTTAATTTTTTAATTATTATATTGTTAAAGAGCGTCGTTTTTTACATAAATGACGTGAGTTTCAGTTCCATTGAACTACTTTTATTTTTCTACTCCCATTTAACTGCATGTTAAATGGTAAAAATTGGGGGTCCCAAATTTGGGCCCCCAAGAAATTTTGCAGAAAAAGCCGAAACACTACGGTTAACTACGTCATAAATTGAGCCTTTCCTGAAAATTAGAACGATATCCGTTGGGTACATACCGGAGACATCCCTTGTTAGTTAGGGAGCCATATTGTATGCGATGCCTCGATGATAACTAGACTGGATTAGAACTGTCGGAGTAACGTAAGGTGTGGGGTAGTGCATCTTAGCGTTTACTACGCCAGACAGGACAGTGCAGTAAAAAACAGCGACAGTTAATTGAGGTGG
This sequence comes from Ecdyonurus torrentis, assembly GCA_949318235.1. NCBI lineage: Eukaryota > Metazoa > Arthropoda > Insecta > Ephemeroptera > Heptageniidae > Ecdyonurus > Ecdyonurus torrentis. The sequence continues at coordinate 10,984,770 of OX439130.1, forward strand.
AGCGCAGATGGTGCGCCTTAGAGTACTGAGCATTGATATTACAGTAATCTTGAATTGACAAGAATAATCATACTTGCAAACTGTTTTAGGCCATAGATGCATTTTTCCTTTAAACTATGCGTTTTACAAGTAACTTGAAATTAGTCTGTGGTTCATTCAGTTAGCGGAATAGGGCTCGTAAAATTAGTATAGGAGTTCACATACGCAGATTTTTTTTTTTTTTTTTAACTCTTTTACAACATGTTGAGTTGTGTGTTATATCCCTTTAAATGTTGCAATCAAAAACACAGTAACATCAAGCAGTATAATATTTTCATTCTAAGAAATGTTTTGAAAATAGAGATAATGCAGAAAAGGAGAAGATTTTTGTTTTCTTACGCAAGTTTAGTAACATTGTGTTAAACTTAGTTAACATTGACTAATTAGTTCAATAGTGTCAAAATAATAGCCCAGTTTTGCTTTACTAAAACATCATGCATGAATATTGAAAATCGGTATAAAAATTACCGAAAATACTCCCAACAAAATGTATATTTTTATTAACATTTTTCTGCTGCTTGACAAACTCAACAAACCTTAATACTTACTTGTAACAACATTAATAATAAAGTGAAGGGTAGAATTACAAGCAGGGGCCCTATACCACAGTAGAAAGTAGAAGTTGTATAAAGAGTTTGAAGTCTCGCATGGCACAGTGTTTAGTTATAAAAGATTTCTTTTCATAATTGAGAGCTTTTTATGTATATTGGAGACTCCGATCTCTCCATACAACTTGTACTGTATGGTAAAAAAAATATTATTTCATAAATTTAAATTAACAGAAAAAAACATTCCAATTAATTTTGAACTTTAAATTTAAAATTAAAAAATATAGTACAAAAATGTTTCATCATAATGGGGGGGGGGGTCAATATTAATGATGTTTCAATCAATAACGTAAACCTTCATCCTTATAGTTACGCAACTTTTTCAATACATATGACAAGCGGGTTGTGTATACTCCAGGATACTGAATGATGAGATTTACTTTTTATATTAATGGAAACTGAAAATAAATCTCTCAAAATAAGTTAAGTGGCTAATTTGAAGTCTAATTTGGAAGTCTGGCAAAATAACGTATTTGGTGTTGAAAAGAAAACTTAATCTGGCAAATCTATGTAAGTGGGTTTTTATCAAAAAATAAATATGCCAAAAGAAGTTATGTGGTGAAATTTATTGATTTATTTTTAAATTTATTTATTCAGATATGAGGCTTAATTATTTTTACATGTGTTTAAATTTCAAGTCTGTACATCAAAAAGTGTGTATAATATTACTATTCTCACCTATTATTATTATTATTATTATTATTTTTATTATTATTTTTTTACTTTAAATCGCTCTCCTGTAAAATTTAAAAACAAACAGATAGTCGGTCTTGTCATATAACCACAGAAATATAACCAGTGGCGTAGCCAGGATTTTACCACAGGGGGGGTTCCATTCAGAAGTAGTCGGGGCGAAGCCCCCAAAAGCCCGCCGCAGGCGCGAAATTTTTTGAGGCCACGCCCCTTTTTTTGATGAAATTTATGTATTTATTTTGCATTTAATTTTAAATTAGGTAAAACTTAAGTTTGAGATTTTGACGTGCCAAAATGTGGATTTGCTTCTGACATAAAATTAAAACTACTTTTTTATTTGCTACATTATTAATATTTTATTTTAGAGACAATACTTGATACTTAAAACTATTTAGTCAATTTTGACTGGGAATATGACCAGCAAAAATTTTTTTTACATATAATAAAATAAAAATGAAATGGAGAGAAAAACTATACATATAATGCCTAATTAAGCCACTCTGATGAAGCAATGTGGATCTTTCATTAAACCAATGTTTTGATGCTCAAAATACTTTTAAAAGGGTGCATTTTTTTTAAAGAATTGTATAAAAAAATATGTTTTAAAATTAACTATAAAAATTATGAATTGCTGTATTCTTTGTATTTCATTTTATATAGCACTGCATTTACGCAGCCCGCAGAACGTAAAACACCTGATGACCGCAACCCGAAGTACACAAAAACTTAAAAAATATATGTCATTATCATTAAACTTTACTGACAGAAAATACTTCCATTATTGTTAAAAGATGATTTCAGGAATACAAAATTACAACCTTAAAAATAATTTTGAGCTTTAAATCATTTTTGGAACACAATACTTTTTTTTTTTTTTTTTTTTTTCTTTTAAGTTGAAAAGTATACCAGAGAATTCATTGTTTTATAATAAAAGAAAAACCAATCAAAACTAAAGAGAATTTCAGTAACTCTTATACGTAATTTTTGCAATACCAATTTTACTTTTTTTTAGTCGTTTTTTTTTTTTTTTTTTTCTTCTGAAATTGGCTAATTGGCTAAAAATCATTGAATATGGACTGAAATTTTCCTTATACTAGTATCGTTTGAAAGTTTTGTTTCTGTGTACGCTTTTGCAGTCTTGGGGTGTTCGAGTGCGACGTCGAACATTTTCGAACAGCACATATATACGAACGTTTTTGCGAGTTCGTTTGGATTTTTTGAGGTGTTCGAGTTCGTGTTCGACGAACACCATTTTCACTGCTGATTTTTCTAAATTTCAAACACGACGTCGAACACTTTTGCAATTAAGTTTTACATGTTAAAAGTTATAAATTAGTTAAAATTTTAATATGAAAAATTGCTGTATATTTATATTATATATTATTTATATTAATATAAGGATTTTGAACCATTTCCAATAATTATATTATACAAATAATTATGTTAAAATAAAAACAAAAAAGCTTGTTTATTTGTATAGTATTTTTTTAAAAATACAAATAGTTCGATCGAACAGTTCGTGATGAGTTCGAAATTGCAAAAAGTTCGAAATGTTCGTGTTCGAAAGAATTTTAAGTGTTCGTGATCAGTTCGAGTTCAACTAAAATGGTGTTCGACCCCAACACTGCGCTTTTGAAATCACGTCGTTTATTTATTTTTATACCCATTCTATGCTAGAAAACTACTTATAAATTTTTTTTTCACGGAAAACAGAAAATTTACAATATTTAATGAAAAATCTAGTTAATTGTTTGGTTAGTACTACAAAATATTTGGTACCTCAAAGGCTAATATATTGTTTACCACTATACTTAATGTATCAGTAAAGAATGTAAAATTAGTAAAAAATAATAATATAATAATAAACATATTCGAGCGAAGCGAGAAATTTTTTACGAAATTTTCTCCTAAAATACTATTTTTGTTGCAAAATTTTTGTTCACTTTGTATTTTTTTGTATCTTTTCCAAATCCACAGGGGGGGTTTGAACCCCCAAAACCCCCCCCTGGCTACGCCACTGAATATAACTTAGGGGGCGGATTTTTGTTTTTTCACCTGTTTGTTTGATATGCAAAATAATTGTTTTAAAATGTGGAAGTTTCATGCAATTTCCAATCCAATGATACGCAGTTTTTTTTCTTCTTAATTTTGAACCCCATTTTAACCCTTGTTGCTATTTTTTTTCCTTTTTTCAATAAACTGTACTAATTTCTGTTTGTTTTTTTTAATTTTATTTATTTATTTATTTTTAATTTTAATTTTTGTAATTTTAATGAGTTTTTAAAATTGTAATACGAATGTTAAACCATCTCTTGGATGATTTTTTTTTAATATCAATTACATCATAATTATTAATTTTATATGGTCAAAGTTCCAACTCTCAGGCTAAAATATAGACGAAGAAGAAAGAGAAAAAGCAAGCAGGGCATGCAGTGACTCAAGTAGAAGCAAGATACTGCATACAAAATAAGGACATGCTCAGCCAGTTTGAGCCTCCGCGATATTCAAATGAGCGTCTAAGCCAATCAGCGCCCGAGTTCACGTGATCAAAATTGACCAATCACAATGCCACTAAAATTATCATGGAACCAGTGGGTGCCCCTATCGTGTATGTTGTATCTTGGTAGAAGGCACAAAACATGCTTGTAAATAGGCAACTACACATAATCAACATTTGTCACTGGCAAAAGTCGTCAGATCGATCACTGGAAAGGGTCATCAATGTCATCATTAGTTTTATGTTAATTTTGGCCTGGTATAGCACTTACCATGTTAAATTGAGGGTATTAAAATTTAAATTTTATCTCTTCAAAATTATTAAAACATTTTAAATTGCACATCACCATGAAGTAAAAAGCACAAATTAAAAAGTATTTAGGATGTGAACGAAACTCAGTTTAAGGAACGAAGTGAGAAATGTGTGCAAATTTGACTCCAAAAGAGGGTCTGGGTTCCCCTAGAAATTTCAGTTTCTCAACGCTGAATTTTTAAATTATGGAAAAAAAATGACATTTTATTACCATAAATGAAAGGTCAGGATTGAGAAACTGAAATTTATAGGGGAACCCAGACCCTCATTTGAAGTCCACTTTGCACACATTTCTCACCTCGTTCCTTAAACTGAGTTTCGTTCACATCCTAAATAATTTTTTATTTGTGCTTTTTACTTTATGGTGATGTGCGATTAGTCGAATATCAAGGCTATATAAGTTTTCAATATTTTGGCCATTTCGGTTTTCATTTTTTTCTTCTTTTTTTATTATTACTATATCATTTTTCTTTTAATATATTTTGAGGTTAAAAACTTATTGTTATAGGACATGCAAACTAAATTTTGTTATGATGAGCAGTTTTTTTTTATTATTATTTTTTTAGTAGACTTTTTTTTTTTTTTTTTTTTTTTTGAAACCTGTGTTTTAATAATCTATATAACACAAATATTTCGTAAACGCATATAATTACAAAAAAAACAATATTGTTCTTTTTCTTATTAACGGCCACACTAATTTTATCACCCAGTAAGAAAACAGCAGAGCAGTAAAAAACTAAATTTAACATTGTGATGACGTGCTCAATTAATTTTTAACTATGACTGCAAATGTCTTAACAACATTATGGTTACGAAAGCTCTCAGTTATATATTAATATTATTTTGAACAAAAAAGCTTGTCTAATATCCTACCTGAACATCAATGTTGATTTGGCTGGAGCCATTGATTTCTAATTTATTCTCCATTCACAGTAGATGGTACAGTAGTCCATCTCATATAGCGGGAATGTCAGATCGAATGCGCGCCATAATTCCGACTGGGTGAAGGTGACAGAACTAGAAGCCGTAATTTGAAGTAATGTTACGAGTAGTTCTGACAACTTCACCCAGTCGGAATTATGGCGCGCATTCGATCTGACATTCCCGCTATAGGAGATGGACTACTGTACCATCTACTGTGTTCTCCATTCACATAAAGGCAGATGTTGGCTATGACGTCACAGCTCGCTTGTTTTACGCGCTTGGACCAGGTGAGCTGTGACGTCATAGTCCGCATCCAGCATTTCGTGAATGGAAAATAAATTAGAAATTAATTACTTCGGCCAAATTCAGTATGTTATAGGATATATATATATATTTTTTTTGTTCAACGTGTCCTGCAAGAAACAGCTACAGTACGTCTACATACTGTGGTACATCCCTTGCTGATATTTATCCTTTCCCTTAATATTGATCCTATAACCGCAGTAGAGTACTTCTCAGTAATTAATATTTAGAATGTGAAGAAAATATATATTTTTTTGTATTTCTATTATTATTATTATTATTTATTTATTTTTTTATTATGTCATTGTTATATTTATGTTATTTCTGACGAAGCAGTTGTATATTCTGCAGGGTCGGATTGGCCATAAGAGCTACTCCGCGATCGCGGAGTGCGCCCCCCCGAGCTGGCGCCCCTCTGCGCCCCGAAGGGGCGTTTTTGATAAAAAAAAAAAAAAAAAAAAAAAACGTAGAAAGCTGAAAGGTTCCTAATATAATCAAACAAAATCTCAAACTGTTGTTTAATTTGCAAATCTCGAGATTTTTTTTCTTCGCGTGAGATACTACGACAAAGGGGGCGCCCAACACTCCATAGTGTTGTAGTCGATCGATATTTTTTCGATAAGATCACGATCATTTGATCGGATCGGTGCTCAGATTCACGCTTTTTTAAAAAAGTGTTGAACGACTCTAGACATAGGGCGCTTGAGCTAAGCAATCTCAAATAATTTTTAGTAGAGTCAATTACTTAGTTAAGGTACTACTTTAGAGGGAAGCGATGTTGTGGTAAAATTCAATTTTATATCTATTTTTTTGGTTTACAATGAGCCAAGGAACAATTCTGTATACTCCAAAAAGTTTCGACTCAAATCAAATCATCCGCAAATTAAAAATTATATAGCGTAACAAGTCGTTGGGCTACGCCGCCTTAAACACGTAAAACACACAAACTTCAAGCTCACCGAGGGCCAAAATTTTCTTGATCAAATTAATTATAAACAAAAATATACTAGTGTGTTCTATAGATCAAGTTTTAATGAAATGGACTTTTTAAACGATTTTTACGAGACATTTACGGAGAAAAAAAAAATGAAAATCGCATATTCAAATTAACATGGGCAATTTGCGATAATTTTTTTCTCCAAAAATTCATTCTAGAAATATCTAAAAAATCATTTTTAATTAAAATTCAACACGAAAAACAAGCTAGTAATTTTTTTAACATTCTTAAAAAATTCCGGTTCAAAAAAAAAAAAAAAGAAAAAAAAAAGATCAAAATCGGGGTTTAAATATACATTCATTAGCATAGGGGGTGAGGCATTTTGCGAACTTTAACGCTCTATTGTGACGAAAGTTTTTGAGATAGAATGTTTTGGATTTCTATTTTGGGTACATCAGCCTGAACTTAATTTAAAAAAAATACACTCCTATACCCTAAGTAGTACCTTAAAAAAAAAACTAAGAACTTGAGCTGTTGCAATTTGCAAAGCTGTGCCATTTTGCGCAGATGTACAAAACAGATTTAAATATCTCAAAGGAGATAAATTAATCGCAAAAAAAAAGAAGTTAAAAAAGTTAAAAAAAATATATATAAAAAAAAAAAAAAAAAAAAAGGAAATGTAAGAACAAAGATAGAAATTAAATCTACACCCTCAAGTAGAGAAATGCAGGGGCGTCCAAACTGCTTAACAAATTTTTAATCAAATAAGTACTACAACATTTATGTATATGATGTACCATTCACCTAAATGTCTGTTAAACCTTTTTTTTTTTCAGACCTGCTCAATAAAAATAAAGACATGTTATTACATTTTACTATACCAAATTTTAATTAAAAAATAGAGTCAAAAAAACAAGATTGCCAAAAAATTTCGCCTCCGGCGGTAAGGGGGCTCTGCCCCCCTTAACCCCCCGCAAGGGGCTTCGCCCCCTTGACCCCCTTCAGGGGGGCTACGCCCCCCTGACCCCCCATCTGGGTGTTAGCGCCCCTATGAGTGTATCGCGGAGTGCGCTTTTTCGTCCCAATCCGACCCTGATATTCTGACTTGTTTTATGCATGGTAGGAGATCACAATGTGTATGGGCATTTGCCTTTTTCTCCTTACTTATTGGGTTTTACATTATCTTCATCTGTAACAATTTTATTTTGTATTTTTATATGTTATTCATGCCCAATAAACAATTATTTAATTTAATTTAATTTAAATACAAGATACGAAATATAAGAAATTGGACATAATTTTTATTTGCATATTGCGTCGTAAAACGGAACAAAGGTAATTTCAAACAAAATTGACTTTGTACCTAATCTGTTTGTTTACTATAAATTTACAGAAAAACAAATTTCAAAAATGATTGACGATTGTTTGATGGGTGATGGTGACTTTTGGAATGATCTGTGAATGAGAGAGAAAGAGATATTATTGGTCAGTGTAGGACACGATCGATAAGGTTTTAAGATTTTGGCCAACCAAGACCTGACATTTTCATGCATTTTTCTTGTGTTCTTTAGTAACTATAACCTTTATTTCATGATAGACAAATGACAGAAAAATATTAGAGAATTATTATTAGATGTGATAACCTCTTTTGCGTAAAATTTAAAAAAAAAAAAAAAAAAAAAAAAAGTTCATTTGGATATTTTTTAGAAATTTTGCTTCTCTTTATTCTACGAAAATAATAAGGTTAAAAATGTGTTACATTTTAAGTCATACGTAGAATAAATATAGCTAATTGGAAAAATCATAATGAAATCGTAATGCTTCAGCAGAATCACGTCAACTTTAAACATATAAATTGTAAAAATGACTTTTACGACTTGCAAGTGGTGTTTGTAATTATTCTTAGTAAGGGAGCCATATTGAGTGCGATGCTTCGATGATAATTTGACTGGATTAGAACTGTCGGAGTAACGTAAGGTGTGGAGTAGTGTTACCATACGTACACAGTGCATCTTAGCGTTTGCTACGACAGACAGGACAGTGCAGTAAAAAACAGCGACAGTTAATCGTTGTTGAGCGCAGATGGTGCGCCTTAGAGTACTGAGTATCGATATTACATTCTTCTTGAATTGACAAGAATAAGCATAAGCATAATGTTTGAGGCCATGGATGCATTTTTCTTTTTTTACCTAAATACGTTTTACAAGTAACTTGAAATTAACCTATTGGTTCAATTAGCGGAATAGGGCTCGTAACTATTTAGCTAATATATATATCAGCTAATGTAAAAAGATTGTGTAATAATGTATTTGTTTAGTCTTTTTTTTTTATTTTTTGCATAAAAGATTACCGGAAATTGATCTTAATGCACTATTAATGCACTATTTATTGTAAGATATTTCTCAAATTTTTATTCTATTTTTTTTTTACTGCAAAAAATAATCATAAAAATCATCATGATCAAGAATTATAAATTTTATTGCGATATTGCCTAAAATTTTAAATAAATGTTATATATATATATACAAAAAAAATTGGCGCCAACCGCCATGCCGCCATTTTAGGCAGGAACCGCTCGGAACTGCTCTGCACATATTTGCCGCGCTTTGTCCACACTCAATCATTCAATGTTCCGACTGTATATATATATATATATATATATATATATATATATATATATATATATATATATATATATATATATATATATATATATATATATATATATATATATATATATATATATATATATATATATATATATATATATATATATATATATATATATATATATATATATATATATATATATATATATATATATATATATATATATATATATATATATATATATATAAACATATTATACATAAAAATGTTTGTATTGTCTTTGAACACATAAAATACATAATGCAGACAACATATTTCCATGATATACAATACATTTGAATATTTTTTAAATAATATACATATCATAATAATTTTATTACATTATTACAAGTTTCAAAGATGGGTTTTCTACGCTCGCAGGCGGTGCTGGGTGATGACTATGCCTATGACCATTGAAAAGCACGGAAAAAATCGTCGCTATACGTATACAGCGTGGTCTCATCCCCCCCCCCCTAATTACCGCGCTCATCACGCAACACCGATTGTGAACGAAGCAAACCCTTTCAGACACTTTCTTACGAAGGAAGCCTAAATTTTGTAGGAACCCTCTTCTCCCCTTACCTATACTATACTATAATTTCTGATTTTTAAATATATTTCTTTGTGTATGATGATTGATGATTGCTTTATTGTTTTGAATAAGGCAGGATCTGAAAGTTAGATTTCAATATTGATTTGATGTGTATATTTGGCGTATTTTGTGTATTTTGGTATTCTTTATTTTGGCGAGGATATATATATATAGAAAATAAAAATCTTGCATGAAATACAAGAAATGACACATAATTTTTTTTGCATATTGCGTTGTAAAACGGAACAAAGGTAATTTCAAATAAAATCTAATTTGTACCTAATCTGTTTGTTTGCTATAAAGCTTATACTATAATTTCCAGAAAAACAAATTTCAAAAACGATTGACGATTGTGTGATGAGTAATGCTGACTTTTGGAATGATCTAAGAATGAGAGAGAGAGAGAGAGAGAGAGAGAGAGAGAGAGATCAGTTTAGGACATGATAAGGTTTTAAGATTTTGACCAACCAAGAACTGACTTTTTCATGCAAATTTCGTGTGTTCTTTAGTTACTAACCTTAATTTCATGATAGACAAATGACAGAAAAATATTAGAAAATTATTATTAGAGGTGATAGATACACCTCTTAAGCGTAAAAAAAAAAAAAAATGTTTAATTGGAAATTTTTTGAGAAATTTTGCCTCTCTTCATTCTACGAAAAGAATATAGCTAAAAAATGTGTTACATTTTATGTCATATACGTAGAATCAATTTAGTTAATTGGAAAAAATCATAATGAAATCATAATGCTTCAGCAGAATCACGTCAACTTTAAACATAGATATTGTAAAAATGACTTTTACTACTTGCAAGTGGTGTTTGTAATTATTCTTAGTAAGGCAGCCATATTGAGTGCGATGCTTCGATGATAACTTGACTGGATTAGAACTGTCGGAGTAACGTAAGGTGTGGAGTAGTGTTACCATACGTACACAGTGCATTTTAGCGTTTGCTATGACAGACAGGACAGTGCAGTAAAAAACAGCGACAGTTAATCGTTGTTGAGCGCAGATGGTGCGCCTTAGAGTACTGAGTATCGATATTACATTCTTCTTGAATTGACAAGAATAATCATACGCATGATGTTTGAGGCCATAGGTGCATTTTTTTTCTTCCTTTTTTTTTATACCTGTATATATATATATATATATATATATATATATATATATATATATATATATATATATATATATATATATATATATATATATATATATATATATACATATATATATGTATATATATATATACACGTTTTACAAGTAACTTGAAAGTAGCCTGTGGATAAGTTAGCGGAATAGGGCTCGTAACTAATTATTATACATAGGAGTTCATAATCGCAGATATTTCACCTTCTTTCTTTAACTCCTTTGCAACCTAAATACTTGTTGAGTTTTGTGTAATGTATCACTTTAAATGTTGCAATCAGTGACACAGTAATAACAATAAGTGATCAAGCAGTTTTAAATTTTCATATTCTAAGAAAAACTTTGAAAATAGAGTTACAGAAAAGAAGAAGTTTTTTTCTTAATGAATTTAGTAGCATTTTTGTGTTAAACTTAGTTAACATCACCTAGTTAGTTTAAAAGTGTCAAATTTATTACTTAGATACTTATAGTTTTGTTTTTCTAAAACTTAATGAGTATTGATAATCGGTATATAAAAATTACCAAAAATACCCCCAACTAAAAAACATAACGAATATTTTTACTAACATTTTTTCTGCTGCTTGACAAACTCAACAAACTTTAAAACTAAAACTTAAAACTTAATCGCGCAGCCGTCTTATTTTATTTAATATTAAATTAATTTAAAAAAATAAACCACTGTGATTGGCTGAGAGTTGACTCTCAGTCAATCACAGCGGCTTATTTTCTTAAAATACTTTAACATATAAATAAAATAAGACAGCTGCGAGAGCCTTAACTTGTATCAACATTATAATAATCAAGAAAAGGATAGAAATATCAGCAAGGGCTTTACCACATGCAGTAGAAATAGTATGCAGTATGCAGAGAGGTTGAAGTCTCGCGCGCGTGGTACAGAGTTCAGTTATAATTTATAAAAGAGTTATTTTCAAAACTGAGAGCTTTCGTCAAATGTTGGAGACTTCGACCTCTCCATAGAACTTCTACTGTGGTAAAAGGTAAGGCTCTTGCTGGTAACTCTATCCTTTTCTTTATTATTTATCCTAACCGCAATGCGTTTTTTTCCTTAAATTGAGTGTATCAACATTAGACGATATTAAGTATTTATTTCGTTTAAAAACCCATCCACAATGAAGTTATGATTTCACTCGTGGCAGATTTTATTGTTTATTATTAATTTTTAACTACTGGAATGTTATAAAGTGGTTTTTGATGTTTAGGTCTCAAATAACTCAAAATTTTTATGACCACAAGCCACAAATTGTTTTTATTATATAATGTGCGAATAAAAATACATACTACAAAAAAAATTAATTGCGAATAATTAGTTTTAATTGATATTTCTATCAGCTAATGATAAAAGATTATGTAATGTAAATGTTTAGTTTTTTTTTTTTTTTTTTGCATAAAAGATTACCCACTATTAAAGATTAATGCACTATTTAATGTAATTTTTTTTACTGCAAAAAATAATCATAAAAATCATCGTCATCATCAAGAATTAGAGCTGTGGATTTAATCCGGTTTATTTTGAAAACCGGTTTCATGAAATAAGAAAATCGGTTTCGAGTTATTGCATAAAACCGAAAATCGAAAATTAAAAATCGAATTGCATATTAACGATTTTAAATTCGCAAAAACCTTAATTTAAAAAAAATCGATTAATATTATTTCTTATATATAAAAACCGTCAAAATAATTCGATTTTTTTTTTTAAAATACCCATTAAAAAATCGATAATTTTTTTTAGAAAAAATCAAGGATTAAAAGTTATTTTAGCTCAATAATTTAACAATATTAAGTTATTGTGTGAGTGTATGTGTGTATATATATATATATGTAATATATATATATATATATATATAATTAATTATATATATATATATATATATATAAATAAATAAATAAATAAATAAATAAATAAATAAATAAATAAATAAATAATCGTCTTTATTCAAAAATCATGCAGAAAAATACATATATATATATATATATATATATATATATATATATATATATATATATATATATATATATATATATATATATATATATAATTATATTTTTCATTCATATTATAATTTATTAACACGCAGCTTATATTTTCCCATACAAATTTTAAAATCTTAGTTATCAATTATCATGTTTGTTCGCTCAATGACAATTTTTTTTATGGAAGTTGACTTTAGATTTAGACTCCTCTTATCGGGCAGTGCAAGACTGCAGGTGCAAAAATATTTTGACAAGATTCTGGACATATACCTGATGTTTATTTTTTTCTCTGTTCTTTATACCATTGACGATCCCTCGGGTGTCAACTAGCCCGTCTATTATTTTCACAACTATACGGTAAATAGATTCTGAAGATTTTGTTTTAAGTATATTATAATTTGATTTTAAAGGACCCTAATTTATTGCTATTTTAATAATACATTATTTTTCAATGTTTTTCTAAATTTATTATTAATTTTGCATTTATATTATTATATATGTACTATAATATTTAACTTAAAAACTATATATAAGCGTATCACTAAAATAAAAAAAAAAAAAAAAAAAAAAAAAAAACATAAAAAGTAACTTGGTATTTTGATTTTGTATCGGTGGGTGCAAATGAAAACTTATTTTAGCAAACAAAAAGCTGAAAAAGCGTATGATTAATGATTATCTGATCATACGACTGAAAGCTTTAATATCTTCAATTAGTAGGAAAAGTTAAAATGATTAAAAATGCATGCAGTTTTTTTTTCTTTTTTTAATACACGCATACACCTTTATTTTTTGTCGTTCTATAGCGTCTTTTTCAACAAGAAAAAAGACAAGCAAAATAATTCACAATTATTTTTATTAAATATTTAAAATTAAGCTAGAACGACGATAAAAAAAGATATATATTTGTATTTTCATTAAGAAAACAACTGTGGTAATTATAATTCACTGTAATTGTTTCTTTGAGTGCTCAATATTAATTCATGCATAAAGTAATGAGGGTCTTCTGGTCAGGTAGCAAATGATCCCTCACCTAAAATAAAACGCAAATGTATGAGTAGAGGTAGTGTACAATACTGCATCTACTTTTACATTGACAATCTCTGAAAGAATGCATCAGGTATATGAGGTATTGGGGAGAAGGTAGAGAGGGAAAAAACAATATAATATTCTAACACTTTAAAATACCATTTTATTTTATTCTTCTGTTACGTAAAAGAATCGTAATAAAATACTGTTTATATACAAAATATGTTTTTACAATTTGCATATAAAAGGCCCGCGCAGCCGTTTTATTTTATTTAATATTAAATTAATTAAAATAATAAGTCGCTGTGATTGGCTGAGAGTCGACTCTCCGCCAATCACAGTGACCTATTTTCTTAAATTAATTTAATATTAAATAAAATAAGACGGCTGCGCGGGCCTAAAGAATGCATTTTTTATGTTCTTTAGAATACTCTCAAAACGAGATTACCTAAATAAATTAGCTTGCCTAGAATATGATCATTAAATTTGATAGTAAGATTTCTTCAAACACAATAAAAAATGAATTTCTGACTTACATTTTAGTCTCAACAAATTTTTATTTTGATATTCATGTACAGCAGTATGTTCTACTACATATTGCATACAAAATGATGTATGCATTATTAAATTAGATTTAAGAACGACTATTTTGCATACATGCAAAAATAGGTATTTTCCGTGTTTCATACGAATTGCAGTAAAATTTAACCAATATATTTGACATCAGCATAAAATTTGCATTTAGGAATAATTTTTTACGATTTAAATTTTTAAAATCGAGGAACGCCCCTTTTTAATAATTGATGAATTTCTAAAAAACTATACGTTGCATCAAAAACTTTTAATGACAAGAAATGTGTAGAATTATATAATACAATCTGTGTATAAATTTTAGGCCATTTAAAATGTTTTTGACAATTTGCCAACGCTTTGAAAGTTTTCAAACAGAGAAATTTTAAAAGTGAAGTAAAACATCATAATAAAAACATTGCACTTTTAAAATTTCTCTGTTTAAAACTTTTCAAAGCGTTGGCAAATTGTCAATAACATTTCCAATAGCCTGAAATTTATACTCAAAGTGTATTATATAATTCTACACATTTCTTGTCATTAAAAGTTTTTGATGCAACGTATAGTTTTTTAGAATTTCATTAATTATTAAAAAGGGGCGTTCCTTGATTTTAAAATATTGAATCTTGAAAATTTATTCCGAAATGCAAATTTTATGCTGATGTCAAATATATTGGTTAAATTTTACTGCAATTTGTATGAAATACGGAAAATACCCATTTTTGCATGTATGCAAAATAGTTGTTCTTAAATCTAATTCAATAATGCATACATCATTTTGTATTCAATATGTAGAAGAAAATACTGCTGTACATGAATATCAAAATAAAAATTTGTTAAGACAAAAATGTAAGTCAGAAATTTAATTTTTTATTGTATTTTAACAAATCTTACTATCAAGTTTAACGTTCGTGTTCTAGGCAATTAAGCTAATTTATTAAGGTTACTTTATTTAAAAATATTTTAAGAAGAATAAAAAATGCAGTCTTATATAATCTGCAAATTTTAAACTGATATATTTATGTATATTTGCTTACAATTAGTAGTTTAGTATTATTTTTTTAATTATGAAAAAAAAATCAATTGTTTAAAAGTTTTAAAAAGTTTAAAATCATACCATTTCTAATCAAAGAAAGGTAATAATGATAAAAATTTGAATTTGAGGAGCAAAAATCATAGTTTTAAAATTCTACCTCCAAAAAAATAAGAGAGAGAAAAAAAAAGGAATATGTTTTGCACCATGATGTGTTTTGCACCTTTCTTCAGAACGCAAAACACAACCAGCTGGACACCTGAGGGCATGTAACTCCCTTTCAACCCCACGGCCGTTTATATACCTTATAATTTTTTTTTACCTCCGTATATCAATTGTAAGCCTGACGTTTCTTAAACAAAAAAAAAATTATATATTATAAATTATACCCTGTTTGCAAAATGATTTTAGTTTAATATGAATATTATAGTTAACTATATATTTCATACAAAAATTTAAGCAATACATTTTTAGGTTTTATCATATAATTTTTATATACTAATATTTTTTAAATGATGTCTTTAATATCCGCGGAAAAATAAAAAAACGGAATAAATGAATGAGAGAGAGAGAGAGAGAAAGAGAGAAAGAAAATAAGTTTTTCATTCATTCATTCATTCATTCATTCATTCATTCATTCATTCATTCATTCATTCATTCATTCATTCATTCATTCATTCATTCATTCATTCATTCATTCATTCATTCATTCATTCATTCATTCATTCATTCATTCATTCATTCATTCATTCATTCATTCATTCATTATATATATTCTATATAGTTATAATAGATAGATAACGATATAGAAAAAATGTAATAATGTTTTTTATGCAACTTTATATTACATCCTTGTTTAATTTGCTGCTAATAAATTGATAGTAAGAGCGATTTTGTTAATTTTTCTTTCCAAAACTTAAAACAAACTTTAATTGCTTTCTTTCTTTCTTTTATATTAAATTATTATTTCTTTTTTCACTTATGTAAAGAAAAAGAAAAAAAAAAAAAAAAAAGAGGAAGAAGAGTATAAAGAACATTCTATGATCATGCAGCTTTTAGTGCTTTTACTGACCAACCACTTCTTCATTTTTTTTACCTACCTGTACTCCAATACTTTTTAAACGGTACTCCATGAAAAGTACAATAGCCTGGCTTTCCTTTCTTTCTATACCTAATATAAGTCCATAATATATACAGAGTTTAATACGCATTTTTAAGATCTTCATTTTGCACAGGTGACTAATTTGATTGATATACATTTTAAATAAAACATATAATATAATATAGTTGCAAAAAACTAAACAAGAATTATTTTAAAAATAATGGAATATAAAATATTGTGTGAATCATAAGAGCTATTTCAAAATATAAAATTGGTTTCAAATATAATTTAAGAAAAAAAGTGTTATTATTCAATATTTTTTTTTTGGACCGCTGTTTAAATATAAAACTGAATATCATTAAAGAAACTTAAAAATCGTATTAAAGATTTGCAAATCTAAGGATTCCAAGTAAATAATAATAAATGAAAAAAAAATCGATTTTTAATTTTGTTATTCGGTTTATCATAAAAAAATATTCGATTTTTTATAACAAATGACCTTTACGATTCGATTTTTTATTTTTAGATGGTAAAAATCGAATTTTGTAAACCGAATTTTAAAGTCAAAATCATAATAATGACTGAAAAAACCGACAAAATCGAAAACCGAATCGTTCTGTTTTTAATCGATTTAATCGAACCGATAAAAAATAAAAACGATTATCCGGTTTCGCAATTTTTAGCGGTTTCCACAGCTCTATCAAGAATTATAAATTTTATTGACATGTTGCGTAAAATTTTAAATACATGTTATGTAAACACATTATACATAAAAATATTATTTGTATTTTTTTTTGAACACGTAAAATACATAGTGCAGTCAACATATTTCCATGATATACAAAGCATTTGAATATTTTTTTATATAATATACAAATCATAATAATTTTATTACATTATTACAAGTTTCAGAGATGGGTTTTCTACGCTCGCAGGCGGTGCTGGGTGATGACTATGCCTATGACCATTGAAAAGCACGGAAGAAATCGTCGCTATACGCTAAAGCGTGATCTCATACACCCCCCCCCTAATTACCGCGCTCATCACGCAACACCGATTGTGAACGAAGCAAACCCTTTCAGACACTTTCTTACGAAGGAAGCCTAAATTTTGTAGGAACCCTCTTCTCCCCTTACCTATACTCTCTTAACTAATATATGCTCTCTTAGCAAAATCTAGATTATATAGTTCTATGTAATTGCAAATAATTAATGAGTTGTAGATACACCGTATGATGCGACAGTGAAAATATTCAATATTATAATTTCTGATGTTTAAATATATTTTTTTAAGTCTCAGTGTATGATGATTATGAAATATTGTTTTGAATAAGTCAGGATCTGGAAGTTAGATTTTAATATTGATTTGATGTGTATATTTGGTGAGCTTATTTTATTATTAATGCTTAAGAAGTTATGAAAATAAAGTTAAGATTTTATAGTTAGAGAAAAATTATTTTAACATGTTTCATACAAAAATAAGTTTCTCTTTGACATATGTTTCGAAATAAGTTTTATTTTATTTCATTTCATTTTTATTTAATTTTTTATTCAACCAACTATGTATTAAAATATAATGTGTCATTCTTATCATTATCATATAAACATACATTTTTTTGTTATATAAAAGAAGTATACTTTTTCATAAATTTAACTTACAGAAAAAATCATTAAAGTGTTGTGAAAATTTCTTAATTTGAACTGAATTGAATAAATATGGTACTAAAATGTTTCATCAAATTGTGAGGTTGTCTATTTTCAATACTCTAGATGTTTCAATCAAAAACTTAAACATTCATCCTTATAGTTATGCAACTTTTTTAATAGATATGACAAGCGGGTTGTATTTACATACTTCTATTAACAATAGAATGAATGTTAATTTGTTGAATATGAAAACTAAACGTTCATAAGACATGTTTTCATAATTAATTTGATTAATTTTTTTATTCTGAGAAAAAAAAATGTATGTAGAGCTCTGGCCAAATGTTCCCGAACGATTTGCATAGGCAACCCGCAATCACACTATGTTATTTTTATGAAAAAACGCAGCGGCCGCCGCTGCCACGTTCGGGAACTTTTGGCCAGAGCTGTACATATTTACTATGTTAGGATTACAGTACAAGATTATGTTGTAAATAAAAAAGTTGTAAGTTATGTTATGACAAGTTAAATATATGTAACAATAATTGAAGCATTATTGTTACATCATAACTTTTTGTATAATTATGAAATTGATCTTCTCTTTTGACTATGCAAAATGTTTATATTGTATTTAATTTCTCAATTAAATCTTTATTATATTATTATAAACTCAAGAAATGTAAGATACATAATAGATCAGTGATAAAAACTATTAGGATACACACAACTGAACACAAGGTAGAAAACAGCAACTATAGACTATAGTTCAAACAAAATTATTAGATATTAAAATTTAGATTATGAAATTGATTTGTAAATGTTTATGAGTCTGCTGGCTCGAGGTATGCTCGAGGAAAGTAGCCGTGTTTGTCCCCACTTGACTTCACCTCCGCCCACTCACTGTCCACGATCTGTAAGATAGTCACCAGCTGACCTTCTTCTAAACTGATGTCTGAGGCGTGCTGAAATCATCAATGTTATATTAGCAATCGATCGATCGATCGATCAATCAATCAATCAATCAATCAATTTTGATATGAGAATGAATCATCTTTACAACTCGCAGATTTCATTTCTTTTTTTCTTGCTGGGAGTAAAGAGAATAATATCCCTTTGATACTTGCTAAATCAACTTTAATTTCAAGAATGTTTTGACTTTTAAAAACCGGGAAGGGCAAATTAACTACATCGTATAATTTATCATTGTCATCCGAGTCAAAATCATCGGAGTCATCTTCATCTATGATGGACTGTTTGACGCAAGACGGAGGCTCCTCGTCAGTTTTGGATTTGGCTACAAAAGTAGCAACTTCTTCCGTAACGTCTTCTTCAGTAAATTCCATCGTTAGTTTAACCAACTAAAATTTAAAATTCAAGTTTATTAAATACGTAAAAAAAAAAAAAAAAAAATAAGGACGTAGGGATACGAACCCTTAAAGCCCAATGGCCAGTATAGCATAAATTATGCCTAAAGTACCGAAAGCTTCCTTCTTACCTCTTTCTTGGCTAATAATGTGAGAAATTATCCCAAATCCAGGCAGAATTAAAATATAAACTTAATTTTGTTTTATTTTCTAAAAGAAGGCACGTCGAAATCGATTTATTATGTGCTTTTGTAATTTTTGAGCTCATTAAGAATTTTAAATAATTTATGAAAATCACAAAATGACGTCATGGGCAGCAACTTATGCATGTGTGCATAGGGGAAAGGTATCGGCCGTGCAGTGACATCGTTTCGTGTTTTTCAAACGCAATTAAAAGTATATACCTAAAGGCGTAGAACACCTTGAACGAAAAACTTGCCTAATATATCCTAACATACCTAAATATCAACGTTGATTTGGCCGGAGACATTGATTTCTAATTCATTTTCACTGCACAACTCACTAGTCTACGCGCTCGGAAACAGGTGAGCTGTGACGTCACAAACCCGCAGCTGTCATTTAGTGAATGGAAAATAAATTAGATATCAATTATTTCGGCCAAATCAACGTTGATATTTAGGTATGCTAGGATATTAGACGTGTTTTGTTCAAGAGTGTTGTACGCCGTTAATGAACTAAAAAAATTAGAAATTCGCATATCTATCGACGATGTTCTCTTTTAGAATATATAAGAAAATTACCCCTTAATTTTTTCTCGTCCTCCTCATATTCTGTCTTGTTTTTAATACAAAAATTAAAAACTTACAGTTTCTTCAGCCACCAGGCGTGTAGTTTCTATTTCAAGTATTGCTGATTGTAAATTTGACACACAATTCAATCTTTGTTCCTCTAGAGCTTCAAATACCTAAAATGTAAATCAATAGTGCAGTTTTTATCTAATTGAACTAAAAATTGTTGTATTTTATCATCTGCTATACAAAATTAAAAATGATATAATATGCATATTGTTTTAATGATTAAAGCTATAGACCACAGAAAGCAACACGTGCTTTTTAATGAATAAACAGAAAATGGAATCTTCAAAATTGTTGACAATTATTACCCAGACCAGAATGTTAATGTAGACCCACGAGAGAGCGTGAAAATACTGTAAAGTATGCAATTTAAGTGACTACTCATGTTTATGACGTCAGAAACATGCAAAAATTAGTATGAAAATGTTGTGCGGGTTGCATAAATCGAAATTTCTGATCACTGCTTCGGAGCTACAATTGGGTTTTGAGACAAACTAATGTTATTTATGTAAGTCCCCATCAAGTATTTTGTGATATAAATGCTTATGTATTTCTCTGGTCTATTCCTTTAAATATAACTAAAGTAATTTATTGCTTGAACATTTTTTGATACAATATCAAAAATATTAGTACTGAAGTAAGGGATACTATAACCTTTATTCAAACAAAGAACGTAAATTTCATGAGACACATGTACCCAGGGCCGGCTTGGCCATAAGACGAGGTCTGCGATCGCAGACCGGGCCAACGTCATTGCGGGCCGAAGCGGGCCAGAAAAAAAAAAGAAAGAAAGAAAAAGAAAAGAAAAAGAAGAAGCAAAAACAACCAAACTTTGTAACCTTTGCCCGCATATTTTTTAAATTTAATTTTGTATCATATGACTTAATCTATGATGCATGCAAACAAATTACTTGGAATGCGCATTTTTATTGTAACTAAAAAAAAAATACATTGAGATCATTGCAAGCCAACTAAATTTTTTATGCACTTGGGCCAGCTAGGCATAAGGCCGTACAAGTTAGTCCGCGGGCTCCTGGATCGGGGCTTTGCTTTTGCGGGCCTTGAGTTCTGATGAAAAAAAAATCAATTAAATAAAATTTCAAAGGTACTTTGAAAAATAGCTCATATAAAATCAATTGTTAATAGTTAAAAATAATAATAATTTACAACTTTTGTCTTCAAAATAAAAATAAATTTTTGCATATAATGAGAAATGAGTTTTTTTTTTTTTTTTTTTTTTTTTTCATTTTGAATTTAATTGGACTAAATATTGATTTCCCCAGATTATGGCTTGTTTTTTTCAAATTTAAGCTTGAGCTTCAAATCAAGCTCTTTCAAGTCAAACATTCGAAAAATTTTCAAGTTCCCTACACCTATAAATTCCTATAATTATAAATTTACAAATCCCTGTTCTGCCCCCCCCCCCTTGTTTCTTCCCCCCCCCCATACTTCAATTAAATCATTACATTATAACAATCATTCCTTCAATATAGTTTTTTTTCTATCATACATCAATTTTTGTCTAATATATTTTTTAAGATGGCCGAAGGTCATGTCATGTAGATCGTAGTATATCAAAGTAATGTAACCCGCGCGTCTTAAATATCAATATTAATAATAAAATAATGTAATGTTTTATTATTGATATTTAGTCCTCTTTACATATTCGCGTTCATATAGTACAAGATGTACTTCTTTATAGTTTAACTGCATAAAAAGTGCATTATAGCATAATTGCGTGTGTTGCGTGTGAGGCGACGGGAAGAAAGATAGTCTGGGTGTGGAGCTTGAGGTGTCGCGCTGGCGCCTCAAGCTATAACGCCGCTCTATGCATTGTTCGGCATATAGCGCTAATTTTATCACTTATAATCCACATTCATAATTTTATAATAAAATATAGTGTTACTTATGTGAGTTTTTGATTTGAAAAGTTCTCCAATATCATATAAGAAATGCAGAAGAATTAATAACATTATATTGCTAATAAACATTATCAATAACAGTTATAATTGATAATCCTTTAGTATAGATTATCAATAAGTTATCACAGAATTATTCATTAATACATCCACCAAAGCTGTACGCTTTGCGTGAATATTCAGCGACGGCCGAGAGCGACGAGGACGAGTCCGGCGGCAGAGCAGGTTACAGCGGCGGAGCGCCGGAGAGCGAGAAGAAGGTAACTCAGTAGCGGGGTTCGGGGTTCGGAAAACAACATTCACTACGGCGCAGGCTACAAATGGTGTCAGAAGCTGGTGAATCGTATCTATGTGACTTTAAGTGAATAATTTCGAACCTCCAACGAACATTTTCAATGAACTTTGAGTTTGTGCTACCTACTTTTCCACACTACCTTGGGCAAAGAGAGAGAAGGAACGGACGGAACGCTATGCAGTTTTTCCTCATCATGGATGTTTCTCTATACAGTGGACATATACGGTAAGCTCATTTCTTTTTACAATTTTAACATAAAATTGCACGGCTAATAATAAATTTGGTAGCAATATATCTAGTTAAAAATGGCTTTCTTTACACATAATGGTAAGGAATATTCTCTCATTGATTTAGTATTAAAAATTGAAGAATTAGAAAATAAAAATAAATCTTATGACGAAAAAATAGAAGATTTAGAAAATTTAAATAAAAATCAGAAAGAAGAATTAACTGAATTAAAAACAACAACTATAGCTGAATTAAAAACAAGAGTAACAGTTCTGCAAGAAAATTTACAAACAGCTAAAAATTCAGATAGTTCAAGTACACTTATTCTCATGAATACTATACCTAAATTTTCAGGAAAAGTTCAGGAAAATATTCATAATTTCTTCCAAAAGGTGGAACAAGCTCAAGAATTAGGGGGATGGGATGTAAATAAAACTCTCTTAATTGCAAAGCAAATTCTTGATGGGGAAGCGCTGACTTTTGTGAGCGGTGATGTGAAAGCCAAAGAAGTAAAATGTTATAATGAATTCAAAAACATCATGATTAATCGCTTCAAATGTAAAAATACAACACGTTATTATAGAGAATTATTATCTGTAATTACGATTCAATCGGAGGAATCAATTGAACAATTTGCCGATAGAATTAAATCAGTAAATGTAAATACTTATGAATTGACTAATAATAATGATAGAAATGAGGCAGTGAAGTTCGAAGCTGATCAGCGTGCGCTAGATAGTTTCCTGCATGGTCTAGGAGGAACAGTTCTAGGCGACCGCGTGCGTGGAGCATGTCCTGAGACGTTTGATAAAGCAGTATCGACGGCAATTGCATTCAATGAAGCAACAAGACGCGCAAAAATTGATAATTATCAATCTACAAATAATCAATATTTGCCAAATTCAAATTTACCCCCACCACTCAATCAATTTGAAACTACTCTACGTTCAAATACTTCATTCAATCGTAATTTCTCACCTTACTACAATGATTATCAGTATCAAAAATTTATTGCAAATCAATATCGATCAGATTTTGCTGAAATTCAAAATCCTGAAATAATCAATCATCAATATTTCACTGAAACTTCTAATCGCAAGAAACGTCGATATCATCAAAATTCAGATAATAATCAATATAACTTCAACTCTCAAAATTCATGCAATAATATCGATAATAATCAATCAGCTGGTTATTATGACTTCGATCAACATCAGTTCAATAGCTATGACCAGTATAGGGAAAATGTGCAAGATTTTACCCCTTGCAAGAAACCACGTGATTTACAACCCCCTGAATATTATTGTGAAAATTCAAAGCCTGAATATTATTGTGAAAATTCACAACAAGAATATTATTGCGAAAATTCGCAACAGGAAATTTCTCATTCATTAAATCCGAGCGATTCGCAACAAGAATTCTCTTGCTTGCAAGACGTGGAGCCAAATTTTCTCCAGGGCGCCCCACACGGCCATGGGTTGCGCCAACCCCTAAATTAGAACAAAAATTTGTTCCAATTAGTAATAAAAACGTATATAATGTAAATAATCAATACAATTTAATTTTAGAATGTAAAATAAATAATAATAATATGCGATTTTTAATCGATACAGCAGCTGAAACTTCTGTAATATGGAATACTGTAGATACTAGTAACTTAATGAAAAATAAATTTCAAATATTTGGTTTGGGGAACCAAAAAGTAAATTCATATGGCTGCAAGAACGTGAAGATGAACATTGACCATAATAATTATAAAATTGAGATGCACGTTGTTAAGCATGAGTGTTACAATTATGATGGTTTGTTAGGAATTGATTTTTTGCGTAAATACAGGGGCGTGATTAACATCGGTAAAAATGAGATTACACTACATGGACACACATTTCCATTAGTATCAAGTTACACCGATGATTCAAATTATGCTGAGGTTAAGCATTTGGGACGCCAATTGCCTACTCCACCTCGGTATACTCCACTTAAAACTACAGCACCCCTTAAAATTTCTCCAGGGAACGCAAAAATAAATTTCTTTCAAGTTTCTCATAAACAAGCATTAGAATTTAGAAATAATTTCTTTGTCGTAGAGCCACTTGAAGTTAATCAGCCTCTCGATGAAAAAAGAATTTATATTGCACGTACTATATCACAATTAATTAAACAAGAATGTAATTCACATCATTGTACAAAAAATTGCATACAATGCAAATATTTTGTGCCCGTGCAAATGTCTAATTTCAATACTTCTGATATTACAATAATCAAAGGTACGCTTATTGCTCGTATAATCGCAGTAACTCAAGATGATATTATGAGTGCGGATTGTCTCACGGCCGAGAGCAATACGGAGAATGCAACTCGACACGTTCATAACATACACTCAGAACATGTAGACTACGAAGAAGAGTTAGAAATTAATGAAGAAATATTAAATGAAAAATTACAACATTTACCACTTAAATTTAGAGAAGAATTTAAAGCTATGATATTAGATGATTTTCGTGATATATTCATAGAAAAGAAAATTAGGGAAGGTACTCATCTAGTAGAACATAATATTCGTTTAACTGAAGATAAGATAGTTAGAACAAAACCATATAAAATAAGTATGGCCCTGCAAGATTATGCCGATATTTCTCTAGGCGCTCAACTAGATTCAAAAACTATAAGAAAATCAACTAGTCCATATAATAGTGGCATAGTTTTAGTCAGGAAGAAAACACCTGATGGTACTATTCAATATAGAGTAACTTTGGACCTGAGAAAAATCAATACCTTAACTGAAGCTGAGCCCTATGCATTCTTAAATATTCAAGACTCATTATCTAATCTATCAAAATGTAAATATTTTACAACTCTAGATTTAAAAGACTCATTTAACAATATACCACTTGCTGAAAATAGTAAAAAATACACTGCTTTTACTGTACCTTCAGGTAAATATGCAGGTACATACGAGTATAATTTTATGCCGCAAGGTTTAAAAAATGCTTCAGCTAGTATGCAGCGATTTTTAGATGGATTACTTCATAATCTATCGCCTCTAATAGTATTATGTTACATAGATGATCTATGTGTATTTTCTAATACAATAGAAGAAAATATTGCTAGAACTCGTCAAGTTTTAGAGCGACTACAATATGGCAACGTCACAGTAAACTTGAAAAAATGTCAATTTGCAGTGCAAAAAATTATTTTCCTAGGCTACACAATAGAAAATAACACAATATCAGCAGATCCTAGACTTGTACAAAAAATTCAAGATTTCCAAATACCACACGATATTCGTGATGTAATGGCTTGGAATGGACTTTCAGGTTATTATAGAATATTAATTAAAAATTATGCTGAAATAAATAGACCAATATCAGATTTATTAAAAAATCATAAAAATAATTTGAAGAAAAAAGTAAATTTCACTCAAGAATGCATAGATGCATTTTTAAAAATTAAAAAGATTATGACGTCATCACCTGTACTAGCTATACCAGATCCTAGAAAAGAATTTCGACTTTGTGTTGATACGAGTGGCTGGGCCAGCGGCGCAGTCCTAGAACAGCTCGGTGAAGATGGAATTTATCATCCTTGTGCTTATGCATCCCGCAAACTTGCTCCTAGAGAACAAGCTGAATCAGCTGCAATTCGTGAAATGATAGGTTTTTGCTGGAGTTTAAAACACTTCAAATATTATTTGTATGGACAACCACATTTTACAGTAGTCGTAGATAACGCTGCATTAAAATATCTATTAACTATGAAAAATCCAAACAGTAAATTATTACGTATGGCACTTGAAATTTCAGATTATTCTTTCAGTGTAGTACATCGTGCAGGATTATCACATGGTAATGCCGATTCATTAAGTAGATTTGTAAATGTAGTAAAAGTATTTGATTTGGATGAATTGCAACGTCATCAACAACGTGATCCAGAGTGTAAAATGTTAAGTAAAAAACCAAATTTTTTCAAACATGATGGCATATTATTTTACCAGTCAGGCAATGGCCCCAGAGCTGTACTTCCAAAATCATTGCGTAACATAGTATTACAGCAAGAACATGACTCAATTTTATCTGCACACTGTGGTAAACAAGTTACACACAAGAAAATAGCATCTCAATATTATTGGCCCAATAGAAGAAGAGACGTAGATTTTTATTGTATGACATGTCCATCATGCGCAGCACGTCGTGAAACTGACAAAACAAAAATGAAACTTATAGAAATGCCACAACCTTGTGAAGCATTTGAATTTGTAGGTATAGATATTACTCAACTACCAGCTACTAGTGAATTTCAATATATTTTAACAATTGTTGATTTTTTCAGTCGTTTTCTTGTCATGATACCCATGCCAGACCAAACTGCACAAACTGTAGCACGTAATTTCGTGAAACATTTTGCTCTTGTATATAATTGTCCTAAATATCTTTATTCAGACTTAGGCAGACAGTTTGAAAGTGAATTATTCTCTGAAATGTGTAAATTACTTGATATTACAAAACTCAGAACCACCCCTAAACACCCAGCTTCTAATGGAAAAACTGAAGTTGTTCATAAAGACATTAAAAAAATGCTATCACATTATGTAAATAAACATCAAAAGAAGTGGCCTGAATTTTTGCAATATGTTGTTTGTGTACACAATACAAAACCGCATCATAGTTTAAACAAATATTCCCCATATGAAGTTGTCTATGGTAAGAAAATGCGTACTCCATTTAGTTTAATTCAAGATGAACTGCCTGAAATTAACAATGAAGATGTTCAAAATTTAGCTGAAAAACTAAAATTAATATGTCAAGAAGTTTATGAAAATAATCATAAATCTTTCCTGAAATATGCTAAAGCTCATAATAAAAAAAGTAAAGAGGTAACTTTTAAAGTTGATGACATGGTATGGCTGCACGACGACTCAGTGAAGAAAGGAGAATCTCCAAAACTCGCTGCTAAATTCAAAGGACCATTTCCTATAACAAGAATTTTGTCGCCTGTAAACTCAGAAATACAGCTGCCAAATAGATTAGTAGTCGTGCATAATAATAGGTTGAAGTTGTTTAAAAAAAGAGCCACTACTGCCGTGTCTGTCTCTTGTTCACAGGTTCCAGCATCAGATGAACCACACGATGATACAAGAAACAACCCACAACCCTCGACAAGCAAGCAAGATACCCCACGTCAACGAGTGACACGTGACACCCCACGTTCGGATGAGTCCGAGCACCCGACCCCTAAGACCCGGTGTGAGAGCCACACGAGGAAGGACAGTGCAAGGTTTCTATAGTAAATTCATGTAATTTCGTGATTTACAGACTTGAAAATCAAAACACAATTAATTATATAATTTCAAACTAAAAGTTATCATTTTTCTATAGAAAATAACTTTTATTACAAAAGATAACTAAAATATTAACTAATTCATCAGTTAGAAATAAAATATTAAAAAATATTATATACCGTAAAAAGTATAATTACTTACAAATTATAAATATCAAAATAAAAAATAGTAATAATTATCATCATATAAACTATATATAAAAACTAAAAATTATATAAAACATTAACACAATACTTTAATTTAAAATTAAACACTTAATATGCGTTAAAACTATAAAAAAAGTAACATTTAAAGTTTCAATAAGTAAAAGTTAGTTTAATTAATCTATCAAAATAAGTTGTATTTTTAAATACCATATCTTAAATATCATATTTTAACTAAAAACTGCAATAATTTAATTACTTAAAAAAAAAAAAAAAAACATTTTACACTGAAAAAATGCAAAGTGTAAAAATAATATTTACAATAATAATAAAGTAAAAAAAAAAAATTAATAAATAAATAAAGATTTAAGTTTATCTATAATTAATAATAATTTTAAAACTAATGTTTAAAGAATAATAAATAAAAATGTGTCATTTTGTTTCAATTTCATATGCTTAAAAATATATATTATATTAACTAAAAAATTACGATTCAGTAAAATAATAATATCGAATAAAAATAATTACTTTAAAAATAATAGTTTTAAATCTCATAAAAAAATATACATAATTTTCTTATAACATCAAGATATATGCAAAAAATTGAATGTAAAAAATAATTAACTATTTAACTCTAAATAATAATTGCAATAAAAAAAAAAAAGCACGAAATAAAGTTTAATTTGCATGAATTATCAATTATTAAACGAAAAATTTACAATAATTTCTATTTATGTAATATTACTAAATGTAAAATCATAAAAAGTTATGAAAAAATTAACACATAAACCATATAAGGGCAATATTTTATTTTCTTATGCAGAACAAATTTTATTCTCTAAATAAAATTCAATTTAATGTTATATCATATGTTGAAATACTGAATGAAAATTATCATGCCAAGCTTATTATTGCATTATTGCTAATCAATAATATCAATAATAATAATAATAATAATAATAAAACAATAAAATAAATAAATAAAAAAAAAAAAAAAAAAAAGTTTTAAATCTTATAATAAATATATAATATTCATTCAATATTTCTAGTTTATCCTGCAATTAATTGCTAAAAATTAATAAAACCAAGGAAAATTAACAAATTTATAAGTATAAAAAAAAAAAAAAAATTATAATATTATAATGTTAAAAACCTATTTTTAAATCTATTTTTGTATTTAACTATAAAACATTTTAATGCAAATTGTAATTTTTAAATATAATTCATATATCTATATTTTACCGTAATTTTAAAAGTAAAAACAAACGTAATAACAAGAAATAATATAGAAAAATGCGTAATATGCAATATTATGTATTACTTATATAATAAAAATTTTATTCTGTTATGTTATATCAATAATAACATTCAATGATTATGATTTAAAAATAATTCATAACAATATTAGTTTTGAATAATAATTTTACCTAAAAATAGCAATAATTATAAAATTCGTTTTAATTTTATTTACTGAATTTCTCATGTATAAAAAGTTCTACATTATAAAAAGTTAGAAAAGAAAAAATTCTCAGTAAATTTTCATATGCTGTATAAGCTACATAAACGGATGTTACTTTCCTATAATTTTGCTTACGAGTAAATTCTCATATATTTTTAAAATGTATGTATTATGTCATGTCAGACTTTGCTTTTCTTCGCTTCCATGCAACACAACACCACATTTTATATTGCACAGATGCATAATAACTCGCCTGCTTAGTAATCATTCTTGGGGGCAAGAATTTTCCGAGAAGGGGGGTGATGTAACCCGCGCGTCTTAAATATCAATATTAATAATAAAATAATGTAATGTTTTATTATTGATATTTAGTCCTCTTTACATATTCGCGTTCATATAGTACAAGATGTACTTCTTTATAGTTTAACTGCATAAAAAGTGCATTATAGCATAATTGCGTGTGTTGCGTGTGAGGCGACGGGAAGAAAGATAGTCTGGGTGTGGAGCTTGAGGTGTCGCGCTGGCGCCTCAAGCTATAACGCCGCTCTATGCATTGTTCGGCATATAGCGCTAATTTTATCACTTATAATCCACATTCATAATTTTATAATAAAATATAGTGTTACTTATGTGAGTTTTTGATTTGAAAAGTTCTCCAATATCATATAAGAAATGCAGAAGAATTAATAACATTATATTGCTAATAAACATTATCAATAACAGTTATAATTGATAATCCTTTAGTATAGATTATCAATAAGTTATCACAGAATTATTCATTAATACATCCACCAAAGCTGTACGCTTTGCGTGAATATTCAGCGACGGCCGAGAGCGACGAGGACGAGTCCGGCGGCAGAGCAGGTTACAGCGGCGGAGCGCCGGAGAGCGAGAAGAAGGTAACTCAGTAGCGGGGTTCGGGGTTCGGAAAACAACATTCACTACGGCGCAGGCTACAGTAATGTCATGGTTCAATTACATACCTATTTTTAAATATAATAGTGTTACACATTATTTTAAAAATTGTGAAAAAATTAAAATTTAATTCAAAATTAGCGTAAAAAACAGTGCCACGCCCCCTTTTTAAAAAAAATTTCGCCTGCGGCGCAAGCTGGGGGGCGCCAGCCCCCCAGACCCCCCAGCATACGCGGGCCAGTTCCCAGATTGCCAGACCGGGCCAACGTACCCCAAGCCGGCCCTGCATGTACCTATCCTCTTCAGTCCCCGATTTAAAAACAAAATTATTTCAATGTCGTAAATTTTAATCTCTGAAATTGCGAAATTTGAAATTTGAAAATGCGTCTATGTTTTTAAAACATGTATAATCTAGTATTTTTTTTTTTTTTTCTACTTTATGTTTACTAATGGATAATTAACTCGATGGGCTTTGCCTTTTTAATTATCCTTTTGAGCAAATGCATCATTGTGATTTTGACTGTTATGTCTGTGTAATTTACTTGCTCAATAAATCTATATTATTATTATTATTATTATTGATCAGGAACGCCGCAAATTAATTAATTAATTAATTATTAATTATAATATACAGTATAGAAGAGGTATTAATTATTTGGCGATTGCAAGTACACGCCTATTTTTCTATAATAACGCGTGCTCTGGCGACGATGTAAACAAACTTTTTCCTTACTTGTCAAACAATAATAGGGGGCTTGCGCATGACGTCATCAAAGGAATTTAAATCCTCGCGCCACCGTGGCAGCCATCTTTATGTTGATCAAATTGAATTTTAGAGGGAAATGTATGCTAAAAGCATAAAGTTTACGTCGAGTTATTTCATAATAATGAACTGAATAGTTACATATTTGCTAATAATTAAATTAAGACACATCTTGCCCGTCTATTACATAAATTTGATAAGCAATTTTTGAGTTTAAACTTATTTTATTTCTCAAATATATGAACAGTGTTCTTGTGGTAGCAGTATGAAAATTTATCTTTAGCATTTCATAAAATTTGACCTTTTAAAACAATAATACGATGTTTCTTTGAGAATAAAACATATTTTACTTCTATAAATTAAAGCATATCTAATAAGAATAACTTTAAAATGCAGTATCTTTTTTATTAAAACACATTTTTATTAGCCCTTTGCATGCGGAATATACATACATGCCTCGAATTAATGCATTTTTGTTACCGGCAAACTTTTAGTATTTATGATGCATGCAACAGTCTAGTTAATATTATTCGGTACAAGCACATATTCTAGGTCGTAATATATCACGTTTCTTAAACTATAATTGTCTCAATTACAATCAAAATGCTTTATTACCGCAGCAAGCTCATCAATAATGACTACCGGTATGTGTATGTTGTAGACACATATTTACACAAGCTTTCCTTTTATTGGTTATCATGATTACTTACCCTTACATATCACTCATATTATTATATATTTATAGATAAAATTACATAAATACATGATATAAATTGAACCCTTAATTCGTATTAAATACGTATTTTCATTCCAAACTATTGATGGGCCAAAGGAAAGCGCGCCATGTTGGATCGTCTTCTCGTGTGGACGATTTTGGTGCTACAAGTTGCCGTAGTACACTATATTTTATGTAAAATCTGCAAATAGAAGAATAAAATACACAAAGTAATAGTTCTACAGTAAATTTAATGCAATTATAGTAATGAAAATACTTCCCGTAATATGTGGACAATCTTGAAGGCGAAGCGAGAACAAGGGCCTTGTTTAATTTCATATATCTCCCCTAATACGAGCTAAATTCGTTCTGTTGATCGGCTAATGCAAATTTAATATATCAATAAATAATTTAATTCATGAGATTTTATTCAATTAATTATACGAAATCCTTAAAAAATGAAAACCAAAACGATGTTTAGCATTACTTTTACGGGCCCAAGCTTCATGTTCTACTCAACAATGGCGCCAGATGGCGCTGCAGCTTGTGGAAAGGGGGCGGAAATTGACGCAATGGCCAATCTGATTGGCTGAGATTGCACTGCTTAGCAAATAAATAAATGAATAAATATATCATCAAATGAAATATTTATTAAAAAATCAATGCAGATTAATAAATTTATAAATGATATTATAAATTTAAATATAAAACAAATAAATTAATAAGAAAAGATCTTCATTTATACGAAGATGACCCGAACGTTGCCAAATGAATAAAATGCGCCAAGATTTTTAATGCGTTCAAAAGCATTTGGGGGGTTAACTTTTATATATCGCATTTATTTATTTATGCATTTATTTTAAAGTTGACGACGTGTTGGATCATTCTATAGAGTCTATGCATTCATGTTAAAGTCGCCGCCATGTTGGATAACTCAATAACATGGGTAACATAGGAAAAAAACTCATTTTGCCAGTTTAAAAACACTATGCAATATTTTTGAGAGCTTAGATGTTATAAATATGTTGAATTAGTATCGCAAGTATGTGAGAAAAATAACAATAACGAAAAAATCAAACGATTTCCAAAAGAAAATTGGCTTAAACGAAGTTTGTGCTATGCTGAGCAATGTTATGCACTACTCCAGTATGGCCTCAAAGCGCAATAAATATGACGTCATCCGCATACACCCTATAACACGGGTAGGCTCAGTAAAATTACAATTTCACTGAATTTGGTGGGCCGGAACGGAAACCAGATAGGTCCAGTTTTTACGCTGCAGCGGCAGAGCGCTATAGAAGCGATGTTGGAGGGCACACAAATGGGTAACTTTGACACTGACACTTAAAAGTTTTTTTATTATAGTACTGATGTGATTGGGCTTTTGATTTATTGCAGTGCCATGTGTGACACGTGTCACAAATTTCTGTTACAAAATCATGAAAAATAGAAAAAAAAAATTTTTTTCACGGGAAATAAGCCGTCGTAAACTTCCACGCAAATGAACTTTTTTTCACTTTTATGATATATTTGATGGTCATTTGAAAATTTATGGACGTGTTACAATTTTTTCAGAATTTTTGACGAATTCTAACGTCATGGAAAATATTGACTTTTTGTGAAAAAAAGTCAAGTTTGGTCCCGAATCTAATGGTATCTGTCTACATTTCAAACATTGAATTATATATCAATGAACTCATTATAGCCTTTAAGTTTTAGAATCTGAAG
Organism: Ecdyonurus torrentis; assembly: GCA_949318235.1. Classification (NCBI taxonomy): domain Eukaryota; kingdom Metazoa; phylum Arthropoda; class Insecta; order Ephemeroptera; family Heptageniidae; genus Ecdyonurus; species Ecdyonurus torrentis. Next base: position 11,018,521 of record OX439130.1, read on the forward strand.
AGAAAATTCTATGTATTTGGATTTTACGGGAGTTTCAGCAATATTAAAATATGCAAAATATTGGGTAACGTCACAGTTGAAAAACATTGAAAAATGGGTTCACTACAAAATATATGATTTTTGAACTCCTCTATGCATGGGATGAATTTTGGTATATATAAAAAAAAAATCGAAAAATGCGTTTTGGACTCTGCCGCATATTGGACTAACTGTAAGCCGGCTGTCTACAGGCAAAGTCCAAACGCATGTTTCGAAAAAAAAAAAAAAAAAAAAAATCTGTATACCAAAATTCATCCCATGCATAGAGAAGTTCAAAAAACATATTTTGTAGTGAACCCATTTTTCAATGTTTTTCAACGGTGACGTCACCCAATATTTTGTATATTTTGATATTGCTGAAACTCTCGCGCAAAACACAAATACACAGAATTTTCTCTTCAGATTCTAAAACTAAAAGTTATAAAGAGTTCATTGATATATGATTCAATGTTTTAAAACGGAACAATGACGGAACAAACATTTTGGAACGGCAAATCTGCTGAACAATGAGCGTCACACCACATCTAATTTTTTTGTGTAATGTGCATACAGTATTGGATAGCCTCCAGGAAAAATATCGGTCCCACCTATAATCGATTTTCTAGGAAAAATCGACCAAATTTGGATTTCAGCGTTTTTTTCATTTTGAAACGAACCCTGTGACGTTACGAGTAAAAATAAAAAATAAAAAAATTTTAAGTTTTATGAAGAGCTGACAATAGTTGCAACGACTTGGCACAATAATTTCCTCAGTTTCAATTAATTTTTATTTTTAACGATTTTTTCAATTTGACAACTTTGTCAAAAATTTCGTTTTTGAGTCCCGATTTTTTCTATGACACTCAACTTAAAATTCAATTAATTTATACTGAGATGGATTTTAAGCCCCTTAGCACACTTCCTATGTAGAAAACTCGATGGCTTCAAACTCGTGAGTATTTTTAATTGACGTAAGAAAAATCCAAAATATCGACTGGTTGCAGTTCAAAAAATCGATAAAAATCGGGTCACTCAAAGTATAGTTTTTTGAACTCCTCAATGCATGGGATGAATTTTGGTATATAAAAAAAGTGGTCGATTTTTCGAAATTTGCACTGCGATTTCAATACCATCGCTCTTCAGAGGTTAAGTCCCAGTGCAAATTTCAAAAAATCGACCACTTTTTTTATATACCAAAATTCATCCCATGCATTGAGGAGTTTAAAAAACTATACTTTGAGTGACCCGATTTTTATCGATTTTTTGAACTGCAACCATGGTCGATATTTTGGATTTTTCTTACGCCAGTTAAAAATACTCACGAGTTTGAAGCCATCGAGTTTTCTACATAGGAAGTGTGCTAAGGTGCTTAAAATCTATCTCAGTATAAATTAATTGAATTTTAAGTTGAGCGGCATAGAAAAAATCGGGAATCAAAATCGGAATTTTTGACAAGTTGTCAAATTGAAAAATCGTTAAAAATAAAAAATAATCGAAACTGAGGAATTTATTGTGTTAAGTGGTTAGAACTATAGTCAGCTCTTCATAAAACTTAAAAAAATAATTATTTTTATTTTTACTCGTAACGTCACAGGGTTCGTTTCAAAATGAAAATAACGCTGAAATCCAATTTTGGTTGATTTTTCCTAGAAAATCTATAATAGGTGGGACCGATATTTTTCCTCGAGGCTATCCAATACTGTCTAGACATTACACAAAAAAACTAGATGTGGTGTGACGCTCATTGTTCAGCAGATTTGCCGTTCCAAAATGTTTGTTCCGTCATTAGCGACAAAAAGTGTACAGAATATATCATTTATATCTCATCCCAAGCAACATATATTTTTTTGGAGAAGATTGGACAATATTGGTTCCGATCCTTGCTCATTTGAATCATAGCACCACAGCATGCTGATAGCAGGTTGAATTTGTATCTCACAGTATGTGTTTGAAAAGTATAAAATAATATATTAAAAAAAAATATATATAATAAGTTAAAGAAAAAATGGACAAAAACAAAGTTTTTTTTATTCCGAGCAATGTTGTTCATTGATCCAAAATGTCTTCAAAGTGCATTTAGTATGACGTCATGCGGATACACCCTTTTTACAAATATTATTTATATAAGGTTATGTGGTGACCTTAATTCGTCACTTCGGGTGACGATAGCGATCGTCCCCACATTGGTCCTGTTAGTCATCGACCATGACGTTGAGATTTTTTTTTTAAATACCTATAAAAATTTAGTTTTCTTCCACCATTGTACACTTTAAGATATTTTTCAAGTTTAATAATGTTCTAGTTAACAAATGACAAGAAAAAAGTATGAAATTTGTCAATATTTAGCCTTCGTCCTCCATTCGTCCTCCAGCATGACGAATCAATGACGGTTATGGGGACCATAAATCGGTCATTGTGCTCGCTGGGCTGCTAACAAACGCGTATTTTACCTATAAAGAAGCGAGATCGTCGAGCTAGGGTATGACGAAATATTTTAATTTTAATTATAAAAAGTATGATTTTGAGGATTTTTTTGGAATGCACTTGGAACATACTTTTTTTGGAATGCATTCCGAATGCATTCCTTTTTTTCATTTTTTAAAGAGGAACATAGTGGAACATATAGGAACCCTAATGGAATGCATTCCAAATGCATTCCAATCATTTGGAACACTGTGCGAACAGTGTTCGCACACACTTTTTTTTTTCATGGGTACGTACGTTTTTTTTTTCTGCTTTACTTTTTTTGTTTTTGTTTTTTGTTTGGTACAATTATTTTTTGTTGTTTTTGAAGACCTGTGTTTTAATAATTTATATAACACAAATATTTAACGTACACTAATTTTATCACCAGTAAGAAAACAGCAGAGCAGTAAAAAGCTAAATTTAACATTGTGATGTGCTCAATTAATTTTTAACTACCCAGGTACCAGAAAGCTTTCCTTCGGAAAGCCTTAGGCAATTAAACCTTAACCTTTCCCCGGGCATTCCCAAAATCCTTTCCGAAATCATTGCCTAATGTCCGCAGTTGGGAAAGGATTTCCGGAAAGCTTCAGGCATGCCTTGGGAATACTTTAAAATATTTCATTTTGCCATTTGTGCTCCTTGCTCTTGTTATGAATAGTAAATCAACTTCCCAACACATTTTTGTGTCCGGAAAGGGTTGGGAAAGCTTTGGGAAAGGATGCGCTAATTAGCATACGTAATTTGCTTGAAAAAAATTATTTTTCGTGTTAGTATATTGATTTCTATGTATACATAACAGAAAAATTATGTAAAAAGGGTTTAAAAAATTACCACGGTGGGATTTGAACCCAGGACCCTAGGATTAGAAGTACTCGCTTTAACCAATTCTGCTACCGAATCTCTTAAGAAATATAGCTGTAAAACATTAATTTATATTTTTATTTACAATTTATCTTAGATCGTTTGCATCCATTTTAAGAAATAAACAATAAAAACATAAAAATAGGATATATTATATAATTAGCATTTATAATTAATGAATAAGATTAAATTTTAATTAAATTATTAATTTTTACACAAAAATTTTATCGGAAAGCATCGGGAACAATTCAGGAAGTGGGACAAGTTTGGGAAAGGCTTAGGAAAGTTTATGTAATTACGTTATTTATGTAATATAACAAAAATTTTGATAAGAAGCATGTAGTTGTGTTGATATATCTTAATTATATTGTATAAAATCTTTTTTTCTTACCCCGGAAAGAGCCAGGAAAACTTTTGGGAAGCTATCTAGGGAAAACTTTGGGCAAGGTTTAGGAAACGAACCTAAATTTGAATATTTTTAATTTTTGTGCCAAATAAAATTTTGGGCAAGGTCAAGGAAAGGTTTCGGCATTTCCCAATCTTTGCCCAAACATTGCCGAGTTCCCACGGAAAACTTTCTGGTACCTGGGTATGACTGCAAATGTCTTAACAACATTATGGATACGAAAGCTCTCAGTTATATAATATATCAATATTATACGTAGGCGTAGAACACGTTGAACAAACAAACTTGTCTAATATCCTACTAGAACATCAATGTTGATTTGGCTGCAGCCATTGATTTCTAATTCATTCTCCATGCACATAAAGGCAGAAGTTGACTATGACGTCACAGGTCGCTTGTTTTACGAGCTTATACCAGGTGAGCTGTGATGTCATTGTCTGCGCATCCAGCATTTCGGGAATAGAAAATAAATTTAAAATCAATGACTTCGGTCAAATTCAGTATGTTTGGATATTTTTGGCATTTTTTGTTGTTTAATATGTCCGTCCTATGCCATCAGCTCTATTTTGTCACAAGAAAAATCTAAAAGTATATTAAACGTCTATATAATACTGTGGTATATCTCTTGCTGATATTTATCCTTTACCTTGCTATTAATCCTATAACCACAGTAGAGCACTTCTCAGTAATTATTATATAGAATAATATATATATATATATATATATATATATATATATATATATATATATATATAGAAAATAAAAATCTTGCATGAAATACAAGAAATGAAACATAATTTTTTTTGCATATTGCGTTGTAAAACGGAACAAAGGTAATTTCAAATAAAATCTAATTTGTACCTAATCTGTTTGTTTGCTATAAAGCTTTTATACTATAATTTCCAGAAAAACAAATTTCAAAAACGATTGACGATTGTGTGATGAGTAATGCTGACTTTTGGAATGATCTAAGAATGAGAGAGAGAGATAGAGAGAGAGAGAGAGAGAGAGAGAGAGAGATAGAGAGAGAGAGAGAGAGAGAGAGAGAGAGACATCAGTGTAGGACATGATAAGGTTTTAAGATTTTGACCAACCAAGAACTGACTTTTTCATGCAAATTTCATGTGTTCTTTAGTTACTATAACCTTAATTTCATGATAGACAAATGACAGAAAAATATTAGAGAATTAATATTAGAGGTGATAGATACACCTCTTAAGCGTAAAAAAAAATGTTTAATTGGAAATTTTTTGAGAAATTTTGCCTCTCTTCATTCTACGAAAAGAATATAGCTAAAAAATGTGTTACATTTTATGTCATATACGTAGAATCAATTTAGTTAATTGGAAAAAATCATAATGAAATCATAATGCTTCAGCAGAATCACGTCAACTTTAAACATAGATATTGTAAAAATGACTTTTACTACTTGCAAGTGGTGTTTGTAATTATTCTTAGTAAGGGAGCCATATTGAGTGCGATGCTTCGATGATAACTTGACTGGATTAGAACTGTCGGAGTAACGTAAGGTGTGGAGTAGTGTTACCATACGTACACAGTGCATTTTAGCGTTTGCTATGACAGACAGGACAGTGCAGTAAAAAACAGCGACAGTTAATCGTTGTTGAGCGCAGATGGTGCGCCTTAGAGTACTGAGTATCGATATTACATTCTTCTTGAATTGACAAGAATAATCATACGCATGATGTTTGAGGCCATAGGTGCATTTTTTTTCTTCCTTTTTTTTTATACCTGTATATATATATATATATATATATATATATATATATATATATATATATATATATATATATATATATATATATATATATATATATATATATATATATATATATATATATATATATATATATATATATATATATATATATATATATATATATATATATATATATATATATATATATATATATATATACATATATATATGTATATATATATACACGTTTTACAAGTAACTTGAAAGTAGCCTGTGGATAAGTTAGCGGAATAGGGCTCGTAACTAATTATTATACATAGGAGTTCATAATCGCAGATATTTCACCTTCTTTCTTTAACTCCTTTGCAACCTAAATACTTGTTGAGTTTTGTGTAATGTATCACTTTAAATGTTGCAATCAGTGACACAGTAATAACAATAAGTGATCAAGCAGTTTTAAATTTTCATATTCTAAGAAAAACTTTGAAAATAGAGTTACAGAAAAGAAGAAGTTTTTTTCTTAATGAATTTAGTAGCATTTTTGTGTTAAACTTAGTTAACATCACCTAGTTAGTTTAAAAGTGTCAAATTTATTACTTAGATACTTATAGTTTTGTTTTTCTAAAACTTAATGAGTATTGATAATCGGTATATAAAAATTACCAAAAATACCCCCAACTAAAAAACATAACGAATATTTTTACTAACATTTTTTCTGCTGCTTGACAAACTCAACAAACCTTAAAACTAAAACTTAAAACTTAATCGCGCAGCCGTCTTATTTTATTTAATATTAAATTAATTTAAAAAAATAAACCACTGTGATTGGCTGAGAGTTGACTCTCAGTCAATCACAGCGGCTTATTTTCTTAAAATACTTTAACATATAAATAAAATAAGACAGCTGCGAGAGCCTTAACTTGTATCAACATTATAATAATCAAGAAAAGGATAGAAATATCAGCAAGGGCTTTACCACATGCAGTAGAAATAGTATGCAGTATGCAGAGAGGTTGAAGTCTCGCGCGCGTGGTACAGAGTTCAGTTATAATTTATAAAAGAGTTATTTTCAAAACTGAGAGCTTTCGTCAAATGTTGGAGACTTCGACCTCTCCATAGAACTTCTACTGTGGTAAAAGGTAAGGCTCTTGCTGGTAACTCTATCCTTTTCTTTATTATTTATCCTAACCGCAATGCGTTTTTTTCCTTAAATTGAGTGTATCAACATTAGACGATATTAAGTATTTATATCGTTTAAAAACCCATCCACAATGAAGTTATGATTTCACTCGTGGCAGATTTTATTGTTTATTATTAATTTTTAACTACTGGAATGTTATAAAGTGGTTTTTGATGTTTAGGTCTCAAATAACTCAAAATTTTTATGACCACAAGCCACAAATTGTTTTTATTATATAATGTGCGAATAAAAATATGTACTACAAAAAAAATTAATTGCGAATAATTAGTTTTAATTTATATTTCTATCAGCTAATGATAAAAGATTATGTAATGTATTTGTTTAGTCTTTTTTTTTTGCATAAAAAATTACCGAACATTGATCTTAATGCACTATTTAATGTAATTTTTTTTACTGCAAAAAATAATCATAAAAATCATCGTCATCATCAAGAATTATAAATTTTATTGACATGTTGCGTAAAATTTTAAATACATGTTATGTAAACACATTATACATAAAAATATTATTTGTATTTTTTTTTGAACACGTAAAATACATAGTGCAGTCAACATATTTCCATGATATACAAAGCATTTGAATATTTTTTTATATAATATACAAATCATAATAATTTTATTACATTATTACAAGTTTCAGAGATGGGTTTTCTACGCTCGCAGGCGGTGCTGGGTGATGACTATGCCTATGACCATTGAAAAGCACGGAAGAAATCGTCGCTATACGCTAAAGCGTGATCTCATACACCCCCCCCCCCTAATTACCGCGCTCATCACGCAACACCGATTGTGAACGAAGCAAACCCTTTCAGACACTTTCTTACGAAGGAAGCCTAAATTTTGTAGGAACCCTCTTCTCCCCTTACCTATACTCTCTTAACTAATATATGCTCTCTTAGCAAAATCTAGATTATATAGTTCTATGTAATTGCAAATAATTAATGAGTTGTAGATACACCGTATGATGCGACAGTGAAAATATTCAATATTATAATTTCTGATGTTTAAATATATTTTTTTAAGTCTCAGTGTATGATGATTATGAAATATTGTTTTGAATAAGTCAGGATCTGGAAGTTAGATTTTAATATTGATTTGATGTGTATATTTGGTGAGCTTATTTTATTATTAATGCTTAAGAAGTTATGAAAATAAAGTTAAGATTTTATAGTTAGAGAAAAATTATTTTAACATGTTTCATACAAAAATAAGTTTCTCTTTGACATATGTTTCGAAATAAGTTTTATTTTATTTCATTTCATTTTTATTTAATTTTTTATTCAACCAACTATGTATTAAAATATAATGTGTCATTCTTATCATTATCATATAAACATACATTTTTTTGTTATATAAAAGAAGTATACTTTTTCATAAATTTAACTTACAGAAAAAATCATTAAAGTGTTGTGAAAATTTCTTAATTTGAACTGAATTGAATAAATATGGTACTAAAATGTTTCATCAAATTGTGAGGTTGTCTATTTTCAATACTCTAGATGTTTCAATCAAAAACTTAAACATTCATCCTTATAGTTATGCAACTTTTTTAATAGATATGACAAGCGGGTTGTATTTACATACTTCTATTAACAATAGAATGAATGTTAATTTGTTGAATATGAAAACTAAACGTTCATAAGACATGTTTTCATAATTAATTTGATTAATTTTTTTATTCTGAGAAAAAAAAATGTATGTAGAGCTCTGGCCAAATGTTCCCGAACGATTTGCATAGGCAACCCGCAATCACACTATGTTATTTTTATGAAAAAACGCAGCGGCCGCCGCTGCCACGTTCGGGAACTTTTGGCCAGAGCTGTACATATTTACTATGTTAGGATTACAGTACAAGATTATGTTGTAAATAAAAAAGTTGTAAGTTATGTTATGACAAGTTAAATATATGTAACAATAATTGAAGCATTATTGTTACATCATAACTTTTTGTATAATTATGAAATTGATCTTCTCTTTTGACTATGCAAAATGTTTATATTGTATTTAATTTCTCAATTAAATCTTTATTATATTATTATAAACTCAAGAAATGTAAGATACATAATAGATCAGTGATAAAAACTATTAGGATACACACAACTGAACACAAGGTAGAAAACAGCAACTATAGACTATAGTTCAAACAAAATTATTAGATATTAAAATTTAGATTATGAAATTGATTTGTAAATGTTTATGAGTCTGCTGGCTCGAGGTATGCTCGAGGAAAGTAGCCGTGTTTGTCCCCACTTGACTTCACCTCCGCCCACTCACTGTCCACGATCTGTAAGATAGTCACCAGCTGACCTTCTTCTAAACTGATGTCTGAGGCGTGCTGAAATCATCAATGTTATATTAGCAATCGATCGATCGATCGATCAATCAATCAATCAATCAATCAATCAATCAATCAATCAATCAATCAATTTTGATATGAGAATGAATCATCTTTACAACTCGCAGATTTCATTTCTTTTTTTCTTGCTGGGAGTAAAGAGAATAATATCCCTTTGATACTTGCTAAATCAACTTTAATTTCAAGAATGTTTTGACTTTTAAAAACCGGGAAGGGCAAATTAACTACATCGTATAATTTATCATTGTCATCCGAGTCAAAATCATCGGAGTCATCTTCATCTATGATGGACTGTTTGACGCAAGACGGAGGCTCCTCGTCAGTTTTGGATTTGGCTACAAAAGTAGCAACTTCTTCCGTAACGTCTTCTTCAGTAAATTCCATCGTTAGTTTAACCAACTAAAATTTAAAATTCAAGTTTATTAAATACGTAAAAAAAAAAAAAAAAAAAAAATAAGGACGTAGGGATACGAACCCTTAAAGCCCAATGGCCAGTATAGCATAAATTATGCCTAAAGTACCGAAAGCTTCCTTCTTACCTCTTTCTTGGCTAATAATGTGAGAAATTATCCCAAATCCAGGCAGAATTAAAATATAAACTTAATTTTGTTTTATTTTCTAAAAGAAGGCACGTCGAAATCGATTTATTATGTGCTTTTGTAATTTTTGAGCTCATTAAGAATTTTAAATAATTTATGAAAATCACAAAATGACGTCATGGGCAGCAACTTATGCATGTGTGCATAGGGGAAAGGTATCGGCCGTGCAGTGACATCGTTTCGTGTTTTTCAAACGCAATTAAAAGTATATACCTAAAGGCGTAGAACACCTTGAACGAAAAACTTGCCTAATATATCCTAACATACCTAAATATCAACGTTGATTTGGCCGGAGACATTGATTTCTAATTCATTTTCACTGCACAACTCACTAGTCTACGCGCTCGGAAACAGGTGAGCTGTGACGTCACAAACCCGCAGCTGTCATTTAGTGAATGGAAAATAAATTAGATATCAATTATTTCGGCCAAATCAACGTTGATATTTAGGTATGCTAGGATATTAGACGTGTTTTGTTCAAGAGTGTTGTACGCCGTTAATGAACTAAAAAAATTAGAAATTCGCATATCTATCGACGATGTTCTCTTTTAGAATATATAAGAAAATTACCCCTTAATTTTTTCTCGTCCTCCTCATATTCTGTCTTGTTTTTAATACAAAAATTAAAAACTTACAGTTTCTTCAGCCACCAGGCGTGTAGTTTCTATTTCAAGTATTGCTGATTGTAAATTTGACACACAATTCAATCTTTGTTCCTCTAGAGCTTCAAATACCTAAAATGTAAATCAATAGTGCAGTTTTTATCTAATTGAACTAAAAATTGTTGTATTTTATCATCTGCTATACAAAATTAAAAATGATATAATATGCATATTGTTTTAATGATTAAAGCTATAGACCACAGAAAGCAACACGTGCTTTTTTAAGAATAAACAGAAAATGGAATCTTCAAAATTGTTGACAATTATTACCCAGACCAGAATGTTAATGTAGACCCACGAGAGAGCGTGAAAATACTGTAAAGTATGCAATTTAAGTGACTACTCATGTTTATGACGTCAGAAACATGCAAAAATTAGTATGAAAATGTTGTGCGGGTTGCATAAATCGAAATTTCTGATCACTGCTTCGGAGCTACAATTGGGTTTTGAGACAAACTAATGTTATTTATGTAAGTCCCCATCAAGTATTTTGTGATATAAATGCTTATGTATTTCTCTGGTCTATTCCTTTAAATATAACTAAAGTAATTTATTGCTTGAACATTTTTTGATACAATATCAAAAATATTAGTACTGAAGTAAGGGATACTATAACCTTTATTCAAACAAAGAACGTAAATTTCATGAGACACATGTACCCAGGGCCGGCTTGGCCATAAGACGAGGTCTGCGATCGCAGACCGGGCCAACGTCATTGCGGGCCCAAGCGGGCCAGAAAAAAAAAAGAAAGAAAGAAAAAGAAAAGAAAAAGAAGAAGCAAAAACAACCAAACTTTGTAACCTTTGCCCGCATATTTTTTAAATTTAATTTTGTATCATATGACTTAATCTATGATGCATGCAAACAAATTACTTGGAATGCGCATTTTTATTGTAACTAAAAAAAAAATACATTGAGATCATTGCAAGCCAACTAAATTTTTTATGCACTTGGGCCAGCTAGGCATAAGGCCGTACAAGTTAGTCCGCGGGCTCCTGGATCGGGGCTTTGCTTTTGCGGGCCTTGAGTTCTGATGAAAAAAAAATCAATTAAATAAAATTTCAAAGGTACTTTGAAAAATAGCTCATATAAAATCAATTGTTAATAGTTAAAAATAATAATAATTTACAACTTTTGTCTTCAAAATAAAAATAAATTTTTGCATATAATGAGAAATGAGTTTTTTTTTTTTTTTTTTTTTTTTCATTTTGAATTTAATTGGACTAAATATTGATTTCCCCAGATTATGGCTCGTTTTTTTCAAATTTAAGCTTGAGCTTCAAATCAAGCTCTTTCAAGTCAAACATTCGAAAAATTTTCAAGTTCCCTACACCTATAAATTCCTATAATTATAAATTTACAAATCCCTGTTCTGCCCCCCCCCTTGTTTCTTCCCCCCCCCCCATACTTCAATTAAATCATTACATTATAACAATCATTCCTTCAATATAGTTTTTTTTCTATCATACATCAATTTTTGTCTAATATATTTTTTAAGATGGCCGAAGGTCATGTCATGTAGATCGTAGTATATCAAAGTAATGTCATGGTTCAATTACATACCTATTTTTCAATATAATAGTGTTACACATTATTTTAAAAATTGTGAAAAAATTAACATTTAATTCAAAATTAGCGTAAAAAACAGTGCCACGCCCCCTTTTTAAAAAAAATTTCGTCTGCGGCGCAAGCTGGGGGGCGCCAGCCCCCCAGACCCCCCAGCATACGCGGGCCAGTTCCCAGATTGCCAGACCGGGCCAACGTACCCCAAGCCGGCCCTGCATGTACCTATCCTCTTCAGTCCCCGATTTAAAAACAAAATTATTTCAATGTCGTAAATTTTAATCTCTGAAATTGCGAAATTTGAAATTTGAAAATGCGTCTATGTTTTTAAAACATGTATAATCTAGTATTTTTTTTTTTTTCTACTTTATGTTTACTAATGGATAATTAACTCGATGGGCTTTGCCTTTTTAATTATCCTTTTGAGCAAATGCATCATTGTGACTTTGACTGTTATGTCTGTGTAATTTACTTGCTCAATAAATCTATATTATTATTATTATTATTATTGATCAGGAACGCCGCAAATTAATTAATTAATTAATTATTAATTATAATATACAGTATAGAAGAGGTATTAATTATTTGGCGATTGCAAGTACACGCCTATTTTTCTATAATAACGCGTGCTCTGGCGACGATGTAAACAAACTTTTTCCTTACTTGTCAAACAATAATAGGGGGCTTGCGCATGACGTCATCAAAGGAATTTAAATCCTCGCGCCACCGTGGCAGCCATCTTTATGTTGATCAAATTGAATTTTAGAGGGAAATGTATGCTAAAAGCATAAAGTTTACGTCGAGTTATTTCATAATAATGAACTGAATAGTTACATATTTGCTAATAATTAAATTAAGACACATCTTGCCCGTCTATTACATAAATTTGATAAGCAATTTTTGAGTTTAAACTTATTTTATTTCTCAAATATATGAACAGTGTTCTTGTGGTAGCAGTATGAAAATTTATCTTTAGCATTTCATAAAATTTGACCTTTTAAAACAATAATACGATGTTTCTTTGAGAATAAAACATATTTCACTTCTATAAATTAAAGCATATCTAATAAGAATAACTTTAAAATGCAGTATCTTTTTTATTAAAACACATTTTTTTTAGCCCTTTGCATGCGGAATATACATACATGCCTCGAATTAATGCATTTTTGTTACCGGCAAACTTTTAGTATTTATGATGCATGCAACAGTCTAGTTAATATTATTCGGTACAAGCACATATTCTAGGTCGTAATATATCACGTTTCTTAAACTATAATTGTCTCAATTACAATCAAAATGCTTTATTACCGCAGCAAGCTCATCAATAATGACTACCGGTATGTGTATGTTGTAGACACATATTTACACAAGCTTTCCTTTTATTGGTTATCATGATTACTTACCCTTACATATCACTCATATTATTATATATTTATAGATAAAATTACATAAATACATGATATAAATTGAACCCTTAATTCGTATTATAAATACGTATTTTCATTCCAAACTATTGATGGGCCAAAGGAAAGCGCGCCATGTTGGATCGTCTTCTCGTGTGGACGATTTTGGTGCTACAAGTTGCCGTAGTACACTATATTTTATGTAAAATCTGCAAATAGAAGAATAAAATACACAAAGTAATAGTTCTACAGTAAATTTAATGCAATTATAGTAATGAAAATACTTCCCGTAATATGTGGACAATCTTGAAGGCGAAGCGAGAACAAGGGCCTTGTTTAATTTCATATATCTCCCCTAATACGAGCTAAATTCGTTCTGTTGATCGGCTAATGCAAATTTAATATATCAATAAATAATTTAATTCATGAGATTTTATTCAATTAATTATACGAAATCCTTAAAAAATGAAAACCAAAACGATGTTTAGCATTACTTTTACGGGCCCAAGCTTCATGTTCTACTCAACAATGGCGCCAGATGGCGCTGCAGCTTGTGGAAAGGGGGCGGAAATTGACGCAATGGCCAATCTGATTGGCTGAGATTGCACTGCTTAGCAAATAAATAAATGAATAAATATATCATCAAATGAAATATTTATTAAAAAATCAATGCAGATTAATAAATTTATAAATGATATTATAAATTTAAATATAAAACAAATAAATTAATAAGAAAAGATCTTCATTTATACGAAGATGACCCGAACGTTGCCGAATGAATAAAATGCGCCAAGATTTTTAATGCGTTCAAAAGCATTTGGGGGGTTAACTTTTATATATCGCATTTATTTATTTATGCATTTATTTTAAAGTTGACGACGTGTTGGATCATTCTATAGAGTCTATGCATTCATGTTAAAGTCGCCGCCATGTTGGATAACTCAATAACATGGGTAACATAGGAAAAAAACTCATTTTGCCAGTTTAAAAACACTATGCAATATTTTTGAGAGCTTAGATGTTATAAATATGTTGAATTAGTATCGCAAGTATGTGAGAAAAATAACAATAACGAAAAAATCAAACGATTTCCAAAAGAAAATTGGCTTAAACGAAGTTTGTCCTATGCTGAGCAATGTTATGCACTACTCCAGTATGGCCTCAAAGCGCAATAAATATGACGTCATCCGCATACACCCTATAACACGGGTAGGCTCAGTAAAATTACAATTTCACTGAATTTGGTGGGCCGGAACGGAAACCAGATAGGTCCAGTTTTTACGCTGCAGCGGCAGAGCGCTATAGAAGCGATGTTGGAGGGCACACAAATGGGTAACTTTGACACTGACACTTAAAAGTTTTTTTATTATAGTACTGATGTGATTGGGCTTTTGATTTATTGCAGTGCCATGTGTGACACGTGTCACAAATTTCTGTTACAAAATCATGAAAAATAGAAAAAAATAATTTTTTTCACGGGAAATAAGCCGTCGTAAACTTCCACGCAAATGAACTTTTTTTCACTTTTATGATATATTTGATGGTCATTTGAAAATTTATGGACGTGTTACAATTTTTTCAGAATTTTTGACGAATTCTAACGTCATGGAAAATATTGACTTTTTGTGAAAAAAAGTCAAGTTTGGTCCCGAATCTAATGGTATCTGTCTACATTTCAAACATTGAATTATATATCAATGAACTCATTATAGCCTTTAAGTTTTAGAATCTGAAGAGAAAATTCTATGTATTTGGATTTTACGGGAGTTTCAGCAATATTAAAATATGCAAAATATTGGGTAACGTCACAGTTGAAAAACATTGAAAAATGGGTTCACTACAAAATATATGATTTTTGAACTCCTCTATGCATGGGATGAATTTTGGTATATATAAAAAAAAAAATCGAAAAATGCGTTTTGGACTCTGCCGCATATTGGACTAACTGTAAGCCGGCTGTCTACAGGCAAAGTCCAAACGCATGTTTCGAAAAAAAAAAAAAAAAAAAAATCTGTATACCAAAATTCATCCCATGCATAGAGAAGTTCAAAAAACATATTTTGTAGTGAACCCATTTTTCAATGTTTTTCAACGGTGACGTCACCCAATATTTTGTATATTTTGATATTGCTGAAACTCTCGCGCAAAACACAAATACACAGAATTTTCTCTTCAGATTCTAAAACTAAAAGTTATAAAGAGTTCATTGATATATGATTCAATGTTTTAAAACGGAACAATGACGGAACAAACATTTTGGAACGGCAAATCTGCTGAACAATGAGCGTCACACCACATCTAATTTTTTTGTGTAATGTGCATACAGTATTGGATAGCCTCCAGGAAAAATATCGGTCCCACCTATAATCGATTTTCTAGGAAAAATCGACCAAATTTGGATTTCAGCGTTTTTTTCATTTTGAAACGAACCCTGTGACGTTACGAGTAAAAATAAAAAATAAAAAAATTTTAAGTTTTATGAAGAGCTGACAATAGTTGCAACGACTTGGCACAATAATTTCCTCAGTTTCAATTAATTTTTATTTTTAACGATTTTTTCAATTTGACAACTTTGTCAAAAATTTCGTTTTTGAGTCCCGATTTTTTCTATGACACTCAACTTAAAATTCAATTAATTTATACTGAGATGGATTTTAAGCCCCTTAGCACACTTCCTATGTAGAAAACTCGATGGCTTCAAACTCGTGAGTATTTTTAATTGACGTAAGAAAAATCCAAAATATCGACTGGTTGCAGTTCAAAAAATCGATAAAAATCGGGTCACTCAAAGTATAGTTTTTTGAACTCCTCAATGCATGGGATGAATTTTGGTATATAAAAAAAGTGGTCGATTTTTCGAAATTTGCACTGCGATTTCCATACCATCGCTCTTCAGAGGTTAAGTCCCAGTGCAAATTTCAAAAAATCGACCACTTTTTTTATATACCAAAATTCATCCCATGCATTGAGGAGTTTAAAAAACTATACTTTGAGTGACCCGATTTTTATCGATTTTTTGAACTGCAACCATGGTCGATATTTTGGATTTTTCTTACGCCAGTTAAAAATACTCACGAGTTTGAAGCCATCGAGTTTTCTACATAGGAAGTGTGCTAAGGTGCTTAAAATCTATCTCAGTATAAATTAATTGAATTTTAAGTTGAGCGGCATAGAAAAAATCGGGAATCAAAATCGGAATTTTTGACAAGTTGTCAAATTGAAAAATCGTTAAAAATAAAAAATAATCGAAACTGAGGAATTTATTGTGTTAAGTGGTTAGAACTATAGTCAGCTCTTCATAAAACTTAAAAAAATAATTATTTTTATTTTTACTCGTAACGTCACAGGGTTCGTTTCAAAATGAAAATAACGCTGAAATCCAATTTTGGTTGATTTTTCCTAGAAAATCTATAATAGGTGGGACCGATATTTTTCCTCGAGGCTATCCAATACTGTCTAGACATTACACAAAAAAATTAGATGTGGTGTGACGCTCATTGTTCAGCAGATTTGCCGTTCCAAAATGTTTGTTCCGTCATTAGCGACAAAAAGTGTACAGAATATATCATTTATATCTCATCCCAAGCAACATATATTTTTTTGGAGAAGATTGGACAATATTGGTTCCGATCCTTGCTCATTTGAATCATAGCACCACAGCATGCTGATAGCAGGTTGAATTTGTATCTCACAGTATGTGTTTGAAAAGTATAAAATAATATATTAAAAAAAAATATATATAATAAGTTAAAGAAAAAATGGACAAAAACAAAGTTTTTTTTATTCCGAGCAATGTTGTTCATTGATCCAAAATGTCTTCAAAGTGCATTTAGTATGACGTCATGCGGATACACCCTTTTTACAAATATTATTTATATAAGGTTATGTGGTGACCTTAATTCGTCACTTCGGGTGACGATAGCGATCGTCCCCACATTGGTCCTGTTAGTCATCGACCATGACGTTGAGATTTTTTTTTTTTAAATACCTATAAAAATATAGTTTTCTTCCACCATTGTACACTTTAAGATATTTTTCAAGTTTAATAATGTTCTAGTTAACAAATGACAAGAAAAAAGTATGAAATTTGTCAATATTTAGCCTTCGTCCTCCATTCGTCCTCCAGCATGACGAATCAATGACGGTTATGGGGACCATAAATCGGTCATTGTGCTCGCTGGGCTGCTAACAAACGCGTATTTTACCTATAAAGAAGCGAGATCGTCGAGCTAGGGTATGACGTAATATTTTAATTTTAATTATAAAAAGTATGATTTTGAGGATTTTTTTGGAATGCACTTGGAACATACTTTTTTTGGAATGCATTCCGAATGCATTCCTTTTTTTCATTTTTTAAAGAGGAACATAGTGGAACATATAGGAACCCTAATGGAATGCATTCCAAATGCATTCCAATCATTTGGAACACTGTGCGAACAGTGTTCGCACACACTTTTTTTTTTCATGGGTACGTACGTTTTTTTTTCTGCTTTACTTTTTTTGTTTTTGTTTTTTGTTTGGTACAATTATTTTTTGTTGTTTTTGAAGACCTGTGTTTTAATAATTTATATAACACAAATATTTAACGTACACTAATTTTATCACCAGTAAGAAAACAGCAGAGCAGTAAAAAGCTAAATTTAACATTGTGATGTGCTCAATTAATTTTTAACTACCCAGGTACCAGAAAGCTTTCCTTCGGAAAGCCTTAGGCAATTAAACCTTAACCTTTCCCCGGGCATTCCCAAAATCCTTTCCGAAATCATTGCCTAATGTCCGCAGTTGGGAAAGGATTTCCGGAAAGCTTCAGGCATGCCTTGGGAATACTTTAAAATATTTCATTTTGCCATTTGTGCTCCTTGCTCTTGTTATGAATAGTAAATCAACTTCCCAACACATTTTTGTGTCCGGAAAGGGTTGGGAAAGCTTTGGGAAAGGATGCGCTAATTAGCATACGTAATTTGCTTGAAAAAAATTATTTTTCGTGTTAGTATATTGATTTCTATGTATACATAACAGAAAAATTATGTAAAAAGGGTTTAAAAAATTACCACGGTGGGATTTGAACCCAGGACCCTAGGATTAGAAGTACTCGCTTTAACCAATTCTGCTACCGAATCTCTTAAGAAATATAGCTGTAAAACATTAATTTATATTTTTATTTACAATTTATCTTAGATCGTTTGCATCCATTTTAAGAAATAAACAATAAAAACATAAAAATAGTATATATTATATAATTAGCATTTATAATTAATGAATAAGATTAAATTTTAATTAAATTATTAATTTTTACACAAAAATTTTATCGGAAAGCATCGGGAACAATTCAGGAAGTGGGACAAGTTTGGGAAAGGCTTAGGAAAGTTTATGTAATTACGTTATTTATGTAATATAACAAAAATTTTGATAAGAAACATGTAGTTGTGTTGATATATCTTAATTATATTGTATAAAATCTTTTTTTCTTACCCCGGCAAGAGCCAGGAAAACTTTTGGGAAGCTATCTAGGGAAAACTTTGGGCAAGGTTTAGGAAACGAACCTAAATTTGAATATTTTTAATTTTTGTGCCAAATAAAATTTTGGGCAAGGTCAAGGAAAGGTTTCGGCATTTCCCAATCTTTGCCCAAACATTGCCGAGTTCCCACGGAAAACTTTCTGGTACCTGGGTATGACTGCAAATGTCTTAACAACATTATGGATACGAAAGCTCTCAGTTATATAATATATCATTATTATACGTAGGCGTAGAACACGTTGAACAAACAAACTTGTCTAATATCCTACCAGAACATCAATGTTGATTTGGCTGCAGCCATTGATTTCTAATTCATTCTCCATGCACATAAAGGCAGAAGTTGACTATGACGTCACAGGTCGCTTGTTTTACGAGCTTATACCAGGTGAGCTGTGATGTCATTGTCTGCGCATCCAGCATTTCGGGAATAGAAAATAATTTTAAAATCAATGACTTCGGTCAAATTCAGTATGTTTGGATATTTTTGGCATTTTTTGTTGTTTAATATGTCCGTCCTATGCCATCAGCTCTATTTTGTCACAAGAAAAATCTAAAAGTATATTAAACGTCTATATAATACTGTGGTATATCTCTTGCTGATATTTATCCTTTACCTTGCTATTAATCCTATAACCACAGTAGAGCACTTCTCAGTAATTATTATATAGAATAATATATATATATATATATATATATATATATATATATATAGAAAATAAAAATCTTGCATGAAATACAAGAAATGAAACATAATTTTTTTTGCATATTGCGTTGTAAAACGGAACAAAGGTAATTTCAAATAAAATCTAATTTGTACCTAATCTGTTTGTTTGCTATAAAGCTTTTATACTATAATTTCCAGAAAAACAAATTTCAAAAACGATTGACGATTGTGTGATGAGTAATGCTGACTTTTGGAATGATCTAAGAATGAGAGAGAGAGAGAGAGAGAGAGAGAGAGAGAGAGAGATAGAGAGAGAGAGAGAGAGAGAGAGAGAGAGACATCAGTGTAGGACATGATAAGGTTTTAAGATTTTGACCAACCAAGAACTGACTTTTTCATGCAAATTTCATGTGTTCTTTAGTTACTATAACCTTAATTTCATGATAGACAAATGACAGAAAAATATTAGAGAATTATTATTAGAGGTGATAGATACACCTCTTAAGCGTAAAAAAAAAAAATGTTTAATTGGAAATTTTTTGAGAAATTTTGCCTCTCTTCATTCTACGAAAAGAATATAGCTAAAAAATGTGTTACATTTTATGTCATATACGTAGAATCAATTTAGTTAATTGGAAAAATCATAATGAAATCATAATGCTTCAGCAGAATAATCACGTCAACTTTAAACATAGATATTGTAAAAATGACTTTTACTACTTACAAGTGGTGTTTGTAATTATTCTTAGTAAGGGAGCCATATTGAGTGCGATGCTTCGATGATAACTTGACTGGATTAGAACTGTCGGAGTAACGTAAGGTGTGGAGTAGTGTTACCATACGTACACAGTGCATTTTAGCGTTTGCTATGACAGACAGGACAGTGCAGTAAAAAACAGCGACAGTTAATCGTTGTTGAGCGCAGATGGTGCGCCTTAGAGTACTGAGTATCGATATTACATTCTTCTTGAATTGACAAGAATAATCATACGCATGATGTTTGAGGCCATAGGTGCATTTTTTTTCTTCCTTTTTTTTATACCTGTATATATATATATATATATATATATATATATATATATATATATATATATATATATATATATATATATATATATATATATATATATATATATATATATATATATATATATATATATATATATACGTTTTACAAGTAACTTGAAAGTAGCCTGTGGATCAGTTAGCGGAATAGGGCTCGTAACTAATTATTATACATAGGAGTTCTTAATCGCAGATATTTCACCTTCTCTCTTTAACTCCTTTGCAACCTAAATACTTGTTGAGTTTTGTGTAATGTATCACTTTAAATGTTGCAATCAGTGACACAGTAATAACAATAAGTGATCAAGCAGTTTTAAATTTTCATATTCTAAGAAAAACTTTGAAAATAGAGTTACAGAAAAGAAGAAGTTTTTTTCTTAATGAATTTAGTAGCATTTTTGTGTTAAACTTAGTTAACATCACCTAGTTAGTTTAAAAGTGTCAAATTTATTACTTAGATACTTAGTTTTGTTTTTCTAAAACTTAATGATTTTAATCGGTATATAAAAATTACCAAAATTACCCCCAACTAAAAAACATAACGAATATTTTTACTAACATTTTTTCTGCTGCTTGACAAACTCAACAAACCTTAAAACTAAAACTTAATCGCGCAGCCGTCTTATTTTATTTAATATTAAATTAATTTAAAAAAATAAACTACTGTGATTGGCTGAGAGTTGACTCTCAGTCAATCACAGCGGCTTATTTTCTTAAATTACTTTAACATTAAATAAAATAAGACAGCTGCGAGAGCCTTAACTTGTATCAACATTATAATAATCAAGAAAAGGATAGAAATATCAGCAAGGGCTTTACCACATGCAGTAGAAATAGTATGCAGTATGCAGAGAGGTTGAAGTCTCGCGCGCGTGGTACAGAGTTCAGTTATAATTTATAAAAGAGTTATTTTCAAAACTGAGAGCTTTCGTCAAATGTTGGAGACTTCGACCTCTCCATAGAACTTCTACTGTGGTAAAAGGTAAGGCTCTTGCTGGTAACTCTATCCTTTTCTTTATTATTTATCCTAACCGCAATGCGTTTTTTTCCTTAAATTGAGTGTATCAACATTAGACGATATTAAGTATTTATTTCGTTTAAAAACCCATCCACAATGAAGTTATGATTTCACTCGTGGCAGATTTTATTGTTTATTATTAATTTTTATTTACTGGAATGTTATAAAGTGGTTTTTGATGTTTAGGTCTCAAATAACTCAAAATTTTTATGACCACAAGCCACAAATTGTTTTTATTATATAATGTGCGAATAAAAATACATACTACAAAAAAAATTAATTGCGAATAATTAGTTTTAATTGATATTTCTATCAGCTAATGATAAAAGATTATGTAATGTAAATGTTTAGTTTTTTTTTTTTTTTTTTTGCATAAAAGATTACCGAACATTGATCTTAATGCACTATTTAATGTAATTTTTTTTACTGCAAAAAATAATCATAAAAATCATCGTCATCATCAAGAATTATAAATTTTATTGACATGTTGCGTAAAATTTTAAATACATGTTATGTAAACACATTATACATAAAAATATTATTTGTATTTTTTTTTGAACACGTAAAATACATAGTGCAGTCAACATATTTCCATGATATACAAAACATTTGAATATTTTTTTATATAATATACAAATCATAATAATTTTATTACATTATTACAAGTTCCAAAGATGGGTTTTCTACGCTCGCAGGCGGTGCTGGGTGATGACTATGCCTATGACCATTGAAAAGCACGGAAGAAATCGTCGCTATACGTATAAAGCGTGGTCTCATCCCCCCCCCCCTAATTACCGCGCTCATCACGCAACACCGATTGTGAACGAAGCAAACCCTTTCAGACACTTTCTTACGAAGGAAGCCTAAATTTTGTAGGAACCCTCTTCTCCCCTTACCTATACTCTCTTAACTAATATATGCTCTCTTAGCAAAATCTAGATTATATAGTTCTATGTAATTGCAAATAATTAATGAGTTGTAGATACACCGTATGATGCGACAGTGAAAATATTCAATATTATAATTTCTGATGTTTAAATATATTTTTTTAAGTCTCAGTGTATGATGATTATGAAATATTGTTTTGAATAAGTCAGGATCTGGAAGTTAGATTTTAATATTGATTTGATGTGTATATTTGGTGAGCTTATTTTATTATTAATGCCTAAGAAGTTATGAAAATAAAGTTAAGATTTTATAGTTAGAGAAAAATTATTTTAACATGTTTCATACAAAAATAAGTTTCTCTTTGACATATGTTTCGAAATAGATTTTATTTTATTTCATTTCATTTTTATTTAATTTTTTATTCAACCAACTATGTATTAAAATATAATGTGTCATTCTTATCATTATCATATAAACATACATTTTTTTGTTATATAAAAGAAGTATACTTTTTCATAAATTTAACTTACAGAAAAAATCATTAAAGTGTTGTGAAAATTTCTTAATTTGAACTGAATTGAATAAATATGGTACTAAAATGTTTCATCAAAATGTGAGGTTGTCTATTTTCAATACTCTAGATGTTTCAATCAAAAACTTAAACATTCATCCTTATAGTTATGCAACTTTTTTAATAGATATGACAAGCGGGTTGTATTTACATACTTCTATTAACAATAGAATGAATGTTAATTTGTTGAATATGAAAACTAAACGTTCATAAGACATGTTTTCATAATTAATTTGATTAATTTTTTTATTCTGAGAAAAAAAAATGTATGTAGAGCTCTGGCCAAATGTTCCCGAACGATTTGCATAGGCAACCCGCAATCACACTATGTTATTTTTATGAAAAAACGCAGCGGCCGCCGCTGCCACGTTCGGGAACTTTTGGCCAGAGCTGTACATATTTACTATGTTAGGATTACAGTACAAGATTATGTTGTAAATAAAAAAGTTGTAAGTTATGTTATGACAAGTTAAATATATGTAACAATAATTGAAGCATTATTGTTACATCATAACTTTTTGTATAATTATGAAATTGATCTTCTCTTTTGACTATGCAAAATGTTTATATTGTATTTAATTTCTCAATTAAATCTTTATTATATTATTATAAACTCAAGAAATGTAAGATACATAATAGATCAGTGATAAAAACTATTAGGATACACACAACTGAACACAAGGTAGAAAACAGCAACTATAGACTATAGTTCAAACAAAATTATTAGATATTAAAATTTAGATTATGAAATTGATTTGTAAATGTTTATGAGTCTGCTGGCTCGAGGTATGCTCGAGGAAAGTAGCCGTGTTTGTCCCCACTTGACTTCACCTCCGCCCACTCACTGTCCACGATCTGTAAGATAGTCACCAGCTGACCTTCTTCTAAACTGATGTCTGAGGCGTGCTGAAATCATCAATGTTATATTAGCAATCGATCGATCGATCGATCAATCAATCAATCAATCAATCAATCAATCAATCAATCAATCAATCAATCAATCAATCAATCAATCAATCAATCAATTTTGATATGAGAATGAATCATCTTTACAACTCGCAGATTTCATTTCTTTTTTTCTTGCTGGGAGTAAAGAGAATAATATCCCTTTGATACTTGCTAAATCAACTTTAATTTCAAGAATGTTTTGACTTTTAAAAACCGGGAAGGGCAAATTAACTACATCGTATAATTTATCATTGTCATCCGAGTCAAAATCATCGGAGTCATCTTCATCTATGATGGACTGTTTGACGCAAGACGGAGGCTCCTCGTCAGTTTTGGATTTGGCTACAAAAGTAGCAACTTCTTCCGTAACGTCTTCTTCAGTAAATTCCATCGTTAGTTTAACCAACTAAAATTTAAAATTCAAGTTTATTAAATACGTAAAAAAAAAAAAATAAAAAAAAAAAAAAATAAGGAGGTAGGGATACGAACCCTTAAAGCCCAATGGCCAGTATAGCATAAATTATGCCTAAAGTACCGAAAGCTTCCTTCTTACCTCTTTCTTGGCTAATAATGTGAGAAATTATCCCAAATCCAGGCAGAATTAAAATATAAACTTAATTTTGTTTTATTTTCTAAAAGAAGGCACGTCGAAATCGATTTATTATGTGCTTTTGTAATTTTTGAGCTCATTAAGAATTTTAAATAATTTATGAAAATCACAAAATGACGTCATGGGCAGCAACTTATGCATGTGTGCATTGGGGAAAGGTATCGGCCGTGCAGTGACATCGTTTCGTGTTTTTCAAACGCAATTAAAAGTATATACCTAAAGGCGTAGAACACCTTGAACGAAAAACTTGCCTAATATATCCTAACATACCTAAATATCAACGTTGATTTGGCCGGAGACATTGATTTCTAATTCATTTTCACTGCACAACTCACTAGTCTACGCGCTCGGAAACAGGTGAGCTGTGACGTCACAAACCCGCAGCTGTCATTTAGTGAATGGAAAATAAATTAGATATTAATTATTTCGGCCAAATCAACGTTGATATTTAGGTATGCTAGGATATTAGACGTGTTTTGTTCAAGAGTGTTGTACGCCGTTAATGAACTAAAAAAATTAGAAATTCGCATATCTATCGACGATGTTCTCTTTTAGAATATATAAGAAAATTACCCCTTAATTTTTTCTCGTCCTCCTCATATTCTGTCTTGTTTTTAATACAAAAATTAAAAACTTACAGTTTCTTCAGCCACCAGGCGTGTAGTTTCTATTTCAAGTATTGCTGATTGTAAATTGGACACACAATTCAATCTTTGTTCCTCTAGAGCTTCAAATACCTAAAATGTAAATCAATAGTGCAGTTTTTATCTAATTGAACTAAAAATTGTTGTATTTTATCATCTGCTATACAAAATTAAAAATGATATAATATGCATATTGTTTTAATGATTAAAGCTATAGACCACAGAAAGCAACACGTGCTTTTTAATGAATAAACAGAAAATGGAATCTTCAAAATTGTTGACAATTATTACCCAGACCAGAATGTTAATGTAGACCCACGAGAGAGCGTGAAAATACTGTAAAGTATGCAATTTAAGTGACTACTCATGTTTATGACGTCAGAAACATGCAAAAATTAGTATGAAAATGTTGTGCGGGTTGCATAAATCGAAATTTCTGATCACTGCTTCGGAGCTACAATTGGGTTTTGAGACAAACTAATGTTATTTATGTAAGTCCCATCAAGTATTTTGTGATATAAATGCTTATGTATTTCTCTGGTCTATTCCTTTAAATATAACTAAAGTAATTTATTGCTTGAACATTTTTTGATACAATATCAAAAATATTAGTACTGAAGTAACTGCAGGGTCGGACTGGTCATTTAAGTTGGTCAGGAATTCCTGACCGGGCCCCCCTGGTCTGGGGGCCCTTTGCTCGCTAATAAACAAAAATGAAAAAAAAATTAAAAAAAATTAAAAAAAATTAAAAAAAATTAAAAAAAATTAAAAAAAATTAAAAAAAAAAAAAAAGGAGAAGAAGAAAGTTGCAAGGAAAAGAGTTTAATTTTTTATTTTTTAATTCCATCAAATTACACACATACTTATTATTTGTTTCCCATCTTAAATTAAAGCGCTCATCAATAAAACACGTGAATGGTGTAATTACAATTTATTATTTACTATATTTCATTGGCCCAAGAACTATAAAAATGAACTATTCTCTTATCTCAACACCTTCACAAACCTAGGTTAATTTATTTTCCAGTATTCAGCCTTTAAGATTTTTTTTTTTTTTTTTTTTTTTTTATCTACGAGTCATTACAAAGTATAATTATGCAAAATTGACTGAAATATTTAATTCATATACTAAAAAATATTAACGATCGTTTCGCAAAAAAAAAAAGAAAAAAGAAAAGAAAAGAAGAGAGAGAGAGAGAGAGAGGAGAGATTATAGTGGAAGAAAAATATCAAGCTGTTACCTATTACAGAACAAAGAGGATCGAATACCAAGAAATTTTAAGGGGTAGTTTTCATAAAAATGTTATATAAAAGAGGATACAATGTCCTAAATCGATAAATATGTGATTTTTTTAATTTTTAGTTCTTTTAGTAGTTTTAATTAATTTTTAAAAGACGCAAAATGACCTCACAGTGATAGCTTTTTCCTATGCCCAGACAATTTAAAGTTATCAAACATAACCCGTCATTTTTCAATTTTCTAAAATTCGGAACAATGTTCTCTTTTAGAATATAATTTTTTGCACCTTTTTTTTTTTTTTTTTTTTTTTTTTTTTTTTTTTTTTTAGATTCGAATTCCGTATATAATTTAAAAATAAAAAAAGTTATGGTTTATATTTAAAGATTCAGCTGGATGGATCCAAACAAATGTCAAAGTATCATAAAATATCTTCGCTATAAGTTTTGCATGTGATACTATAATTATTTCAAAAATAAAAGGTGCACACATTTGAATTTATGTTGATTAATAAAATAAAATATTACGTTACAATTTTATGTAAATTTAAGTAAAATATATGACATTCACTGAATTAATAGATAATATTTCATTCTTATATATTTTTTGTTTGTTTTTTACTCTTAAGAAAAATTGATATTTAACTTATTTCTTTACTGAAAAAACTGAAAAAATTATATTTTTTTTGCAAAACAAAGTAATAATAAAAGCACGCTTTTTAAGTGATTTTTTCCTCAAAAAAGGGGCGTGTCTTAAAATTTTCCGGGGCGCGAAGCCCCCCGGACCCCCCTTTTACTGGGGGGGCGCAGCCCCCCCAGACCCCCCCAGTGGGCCCTCTCTGGTCTCTTCCTGAGTGGGCCTTTTCGAGCCAGTCCGACCCTTGGAATGCGCATTTTTATTGTAACTAAAAAAAAAAATACATTGAGATCATTGCAAGCCAACTAAATTTTTTATGCACTTGGGCCAGCTAGGCATAAGGCCGTACAAGTTAGTCCGCGGGCTCCTGGATCGGGGCTTTGCTTTTGCGGGCCTTGAGTTCTGATGAAAAAAAAATCAATTAAATAAAATTTCAAAGGTACTTTGAAAAATAGCTCATATAAAATCAATTGTTAATAGTTAAAAATAATAATAATTTACAACTTTTGTCTTCAAAATAAAAATAAATTTTTGCATATAATGAGAAATGAGTTTTTTTTTTTTTTTTTTTTTCATTTTGAATTTAATTGGACTAAATATTGATTTCCCCAGATTATGGCTCGTTTTTTTCAAATTTAAGCTTGAGCTTCAAATCAAGCTCTTTCAAGTCAAACATTCGAAAAATTTTCAAGTTCCCTACACCTATAAATTCCTATAATTATAAATTTACAAATCCCTGTTCTGCCCCCCCCCCTTGTTTCTTCCCCCCCCCCATACTTCAATTAAATCATTACATTATAACAATCATTCCTTCAATATAGTTTTTTTTCTATCATACATCAATTTTTGTCTTATATTTTTTAAGATGGCCGAAGGTCATGTCATGTAGATCGTAGTATATCAAAGTAATGTCATGGTTCAATTACATACCTATTTTTCAATATAATAGTGTTACACATTATTTTAAAAATTGTGAAAAAATTAAAATTTAATTCAAAATTAGCGTAAAAAACAGTGCCACGCCCCCTTTTTAAAAAAAAATTCGTCTGCGGCGCAAGCTGGGGGGCGCCAGCCCCCCAGACCCCCCAGCATACGCGGGCCAGTTCCCAGATTGCCAGACCGGGCCAACGTACCCCAAGCCGGCCCTGCATGTACCTATCCTCTTCAGTCCCCGATTTAAAAACAAAATTATTTCAATGTCGTAAATTTTAATCTCTGAAATTGATCAGGAACGCCGCAAATTAATTAATTAATTATTAATTATAATATACAGTATAGAAGAGGTATTAATTATTTGGCGATTGCAAGTACACGCCTATTTTTCTATAATAACGCGTGCTCTGGCGACGACGTAAACAAACTTTTTCCTTACTTGTCAAACAATAATACTATAAAAATTCAAATTTTTTCAGTTAAAAAAAAAAAAGAAAATGTCCCAACAATACCCAATTCAATTTTAAGTTGAATTTGTTGTAGTTGAAGTAAAACAGTCAAAAAAAGTGATCATTAGCAATCAACGAGTATTATTTAAAGAACTTTAATTATTTTTATCTTAATAACTTTTATGTGTCTTTTGTGTGATAATTTGTCTTTTGTAAAATAGTTAATCGTGCTTAATATCTGTGATTTCAATTTCCTGTGTATTTTAATTTATAGAAATAATGGATAATTTAGAGTTTACTAAACAAATAATATTAACTAGGTATTTTCCTAACGAGGAATTTCCTTACTCGTTTATATACAACATTATACTAAATGACGTCTTGAACCTGGAGAACTACAGCTTAGAACTACTAGTTCGTGCCAATGTAAAAATTGGCAATACTGGGCTTACAAACAAACGTAAGCAACATACAATAATTATACCTATTATTCTTAGTTATTAATGCATTAATTTTTTTTTATAGGAAAACATGAGCTAGTGGAAAAACTGATGAATAAAATAAACATACTATTAATACAAGATATATATCAAGCAAGAAATGAAAATTTAAGAGCAAATGACGATGCTTTAGAAATTCCAGAACTAAGTCTAGGCGAACGTGTTGCTGCATGGTGTAGGAACCATAAGATTTTGATCTGTGTGCTCTTAGTTTTCATTTTACTTGGTAAATATTTTTATAAGTTATATTTATCAAACAATAATACTTATTTTTACATAAAGTTAAAAATGTTATTTTTTATCATAGTTGGTGGATTTATAATAGGCCTGTCCTCCTACCAACATTGTAAAAATGAGAAAATTACAGCAAGCTTAGAACTCAACAATCCATACATATACTGCAAAACACAACACCCCAATAATGCAACAGAAAGACAAAAATGCATCGACGTAGCACTGGAGGAAGAAAGTAATAAAGCTGAAACACTCTGCTCAAGAAAAAAAATTACAATGCAAAATTTCTTGTATTCTCTTCTCACTTTGATGCTCATTGTAATTCCATATATACTAAAGAAATTACTAGATTATATTTTACGTTAAGTAATCAATTCAATTTGAGTTTCTAATTTGTTTTATTCACAATTTCTCAACTTTAGAAGAAGAAATAGTGAATTAATCTAAAATTAATTTATTCACACTTTCAGCATTGCAAAAATAAACAAAATTTTGTTAATAAAATTTGACATACAGTATTATTGACTTAATTATTATTGTGTATGACTTTTTATTTTTATTAAATAATATAACTTAAGGGGCCAATTTTTAGGTGTTCAGTGTTTTCACCTATTTGTTCGATTTGCGGATAAGCAAATTTCATTTTTAAATGTGGAAATTTCATGCAATTTCCAATCTAATGATACGCGCAGTTTTTTTTTTTTTTTTTTTTTTTTTTTGCATAAATCTTTATATTATGATTTTAAGTGAATATTACAACACGAGGACTATAAGTAAAAAGCTGTCATTTTTTTTTTTTTTTTCGTCTTCACAAATTTTTTTTGCTTTTTTAAAAATTTTATATAAGGTGAAGATTTCACACAGCGTCTTCAGCAAGTGACTTCTATGTGAAGACGCGGTATAAAACCTGACCCAGACCGAGCACCCAAACAACCTGGGTGCAACGTACATACGAAGTCAGTAAGCTGATGTATAAAATATTCACACTCAATGGACAGTGAAATTTATCAACATTTTATCAAATTTATCTTTATAGGTAAAATACGCGCTTGTTAGCAGGTAACTTAAATTTTACCTGCTATTAAGGTTGCTTTACCGTCTACTTAGCGGGTAAAGTCAGTTTTTGTTTAAGTTCTCGCAAACTTGTAGGAATTACTCGCTAGATAGACGGTAACGTGTTGCGCCAGGTTGCATACCTGTCAGGATAAGCGGACTTAAAATTTTTTTTTTTATAAATATTTGTAGCGACAATTGCATATATTGCAGGATGTATATATACATATTAGATTTAATTAAATAATATTGTAATGTATATGTGCAATCTGTTTTTTTTTTTTTTTTTTTTTTTTTCTCTTCAAAGTTTTATATACAGAAAGCTAAAAAAATATCTTAAGTTTGATTGCAAACTTATAATTTGTTTTTAAAATTTTAAACCAATTTTAATTTAAAAAAAAATTAATATGTAAAAATATATTGCGGCAAAAAGAAGAATAAAATATTTAAAACTAATGTATAAAAATCAGCATAATATATTATTTTATATTAAATTAATTACCCCGCACTTTCAATTTCACCCTGGCTAACTGTATATTGTGTTACATTTTACATAATGTATATGTTAAAAAAAAAATAAAGGCCCGTATTACCATAAGTTCTTGCAAATAGCAATAAAATTTACATCAGATTAATAACAGACGTTGCAAAAGTTGATTAAGTGATAAAATAAACAAACTCACAGCTCAATTTAACAATACTAACAAAGTGCAAGCAGACGACTTTGTGTCCCAGTCTACATTTAATATGCTTTCTTTTATGGGGGAATGAAGAAGGTATAACTCAAGCTAAAATTATTTCTCGGGGCAGAAATTTTTACTGTAGCTTACTGAGCCTCAAGCTTTTGTTTTCCTGAATTTCATTCTATTTGGTTATAAATTATTATTTTCACCCAATTGACTTCAAATCCAGGAAAACCAAAGGGTTTGAGGCTCAGTAAGAGCTACAATAAAAATTTCAACTCCGAGAAATAATTTTAACTTGAGTTACATATAGCTTTTTCTTATGCCCCCAAAAGCCAGCATGATAAATGTAGACAGGAACACAAAGTCGTCTGCTAGCACTTTGTTAGTATTGTTGAACTGTCAGTTTGTTTATTTTATAACTTTTGCAACGTCTTCTACGTATTGTGAGTGTTAAATTTTAAACACCAATTACAGTCAACCGGGGTAACTTTGAACAAACATTTATCTCTACTTTGGACACGCATTTCAAAAATTTGAAACATGTCTAGACTTGTAGTCGTTAACGTTAAGTTAACTATAACGTTAACTGGTTATTTCTATAATATAGATTAACAAAACTGCAAAAAGTAACGATATAGATATTGACTGATGAAGGAACAACTGTTTTGAAGCCGACTATAAGCAATTTTGTTCATATCCGCTTCCGTTTCGAATTTCTGAGCATGCGTAGTAAGGAGAAGCGGAAGCGGATGTGACCAAAATTGCGCATAGACAGCTTCAAAACAGTTGTTCCTTTACTATAGTCAATAGATTAACAAAAATTGACGTTAACTAAGTGTTACCTATAACATATACTTTTTGAAAGTAATTTTTACTTTTTACTGACTAAAAAAGCAATATCAACTGACAAGGTGACAGAAATAATAAATTAAATTAACTTTTTAATAATAAAGGAGTGACTTTAAGTAAAATATTAAGTTTATAAGATTTAATGTATGAATAATCATAAAAAAATACATACCGTCTAAAAAAGCTGTAAACGTATAGTTAATACAAGTTAACGTTATAGTTGGGACAAATTAGAGTTAACGTTATTGTTAAAGTTATAATTTCATATGAAATTAACTCAACGTTAACGTTATAGAAAATTTAGGTAATGACTACAAGTCTGAACATGTCATTAAGATCAAAAACAAATTTGAATAATAGTAAGATTCTTCAAATTTCTAAACGCCGAAAGACAGAGATAATTGGGTGTTCAAAGTCACCCCAGTTGACTGTACATTAAAAATAAGCATTTATAAATTACCCTACCATGATTTCTTGTATTACTGTATACTTAATAATTGTTCCTATGTATGCCAAAAAAAAAAAAAAAAAAAAAAAAAAAAAAAAAGAAAGAAAGAAAGAAAGAAAGAAAGAAAGAAAGAAAGAAAGAAAGAAAGAAAGAAAGAAAGAAAGAAAGAAAGAAAGAAAGAAAGAAAGAAAGAAAGAAAGAAAGAAAGAAAGAAAGAAAGAAAGAAAGAAAAAGTAGAATAAAAAAAAGCATATTTTGTATGATACTGTACTAACAATAACTGCATTTTTATATTATAAATACAGTTATTCTTTGTTAATGTATATGTGTTTATTAGTATATTATTATAACAACTAATTGTAATAATTAATAATATAAAATAATAATTATTATTATTAATTATCGTACAGAATGGAGTTATAATCACTGGTGAGAATTAATTACCAAGTCTTTTGACTTAAAAGTTAAAACACGTAAAATTATGTCCTAATAGCCAAGATCCTGTATATATTTCTGCTTCCGAGTTAAAAAAAAAAAAAAAAAAAAAAAACTTCAAAATATGTCAATGTTTAAAAATTTCGCAATGTGTTAAAAGATAGAAAATTATGTGTATCTTTAAGCATTTTCCCGCGCGCCTCGCCGATAATTAACACTCATTTATGTATGAAAATCGATTAATTGTAAATTAAAATATGCTGTGTATGTTAGTATAATTATCATTGTAAAATTTCTTTATCAAAACGTGATATTAATATCAAATTTAAAGTACGAAATGTTTCAAAATTTTGAACTGCGGGTGTCCTGCAATCACGCCCCATCGAATTTTGGTCGCCGCAACCCGCGCTACTTACCCGCTTGTTTAGCGGTAACGCGCTAACTCGTAGGTAATAGCATAGTATATACTATGGTAATAGCCAAGCACAAGACACTTTACTCGCGAACTAGCGGGTAATCATTTTCAATGCTTTTAGATAGGCGAAAAAAACTTTGCCCGCGGAGATACAAGTAATACTCGCTAACAAGAGGGAAACATTTCCCTCTTGTTGGCGAGTATTTTACCTATAAAGAAGCGAGAGCGTCGAGCTAGGGAGATACTAAACTTAATAATAACACAAAACAAAATGCAATAATAAATCTTGAGATTGAACCGCACTTACTATACATGAGATTCCTTAATACTTAAATTAAGTACTCTTAACAACTAGATAGGTATAGAAAACTACTGAAGTAGGCAACACGCTCATTTCTATTGAAGACCCGGAATTCTTGACGTCGTGACCTATTCTTTACAGCTTTTTAGCCCCAGTTTGTAAGGTTTCAATAAAAGTTGAAGGATATAATGGGTGTATCAGATAATTTAATAAAAACCTAAAAAGTAGTCGAACAAATTAAGGGGGGAAAAAGCTAGAAAATGTCCCTACATTAAAGCGTTTCTAAAATTCATTTTGTGCATTCTTGAGTGGGTTGGTGGTCCGCAAAAGTAAGAAAAACTTTTTGAATAAAAAGATATCATTTTGTTTCTCCGAAAGCTACATGCAAAAACGTGGTTAAAATTTACGACAAACATATTACGTTTTACTAGTCGAATATCAAGGCTGTACAAGTTTTCAATATTTTTGGCATTTCGGTTGACGCATTTTCTTCATCTTTTTTTATTATTGCTATTTCATTTTTCTTTTTACAGCATATTTTGTGAGGCTACAAACTTTTTGTTAACAGACATGCAAACTAAATGTTGTTATTACGTACGTTTTTTTTTTCTGCTTTACTTTTTTTGTTTTTGTTTTTTGTTTGGTACAATTATTTTTTGTTGTTTTTGAAGACCTGTGTTTTAATAATTTATATAACACAAATATTTAACACTAATTTTATCACCAGTAAGAAAACAGCAGAGCAGTAAAAAGCTAAATTTAACATTGTGATGTGCTCAATTAATTTTTAACTATGACTGCAAATGTCTTAACAACATTATGGATACGAAAGCTCTCAGTTATATAATATATCATTATTATACGTAGGCGTAGAACACGTTGAACAAACAAACTTGTCTAATATCCTACCAGAACATCAATGTTGATTTGGCTGCAGCCATTGATTTCTAATTCATTCTCCATGCACATAAAGGCAGAAGTTGACTATGACGTCACAGGTCGCTTGTTTTACGAGCTTATACCAGGTGAGCTGTGATGTCATTGTCTGCGCATCCAGCATTTCGGGAATAGAAAATAATTTTAAAATCAATGACTTCGGTCAAATTCAGTATGTTTGGATATTTTTGGCATTTTTTGTTGTTTAATGTGTCCGTCCTATGCCATCAGCTCTATTTTGTCACAAGAAAAATCTAAAAGTATATTAAACGTCTATAATACTGTGGTATATCTCTTGCTGATATTTATCCTTTACCTTGCTATTAATCCTATAACCACAGTAGAGCACTTCTCAGTAATTATTATATAGAATAATATATATATATATATATATATATATATATATATATATATATATATATATATATATATATATATATATATATATATATATATATATATATATATATATATATATATATATATATATATATAGAAAATAAAAATCTTGCATGAAATACAAGAAATGAAACATAATTTTTTTTGCATATTGCGTTGTAAAACGGAACAAAGGTAATTTCAAATAAAATCTAATTTGTACCTAATCTGTTTGTTTGCTATAAAGCTTATACTATAATTTCCAGAAAAACAAATTTCAAAAACGATTGTGTGATGAGTAATGCTGACTTTTGGAATGATCTAAGAATGAGAGAGAGAGAGAGAGAGAGAGAGAGAGAGAGAGAGAGAGAGAGAGAGAGAGAGAGAGACATCAGTGTAGGACATGATAAGGTTTTAAGATTTTGACCAACCAAGAACTGACTTTTTCATGCAAATTTCGTGTGTTCTTTAGTTACTATAACCTTAATTTCATGATAGACAAATGACAGAAAAATATTAGAGAATTATTATTAGAGGTGATATGGATACACCTCTTAAGCGTAAAAAAAAAAAAAAAAAATGTTTAATTGGAAATTTTTTGAGAAATTTTGCCTCTCTTCATTCTACGAAAAGAATATAGCTAAAAAATGTGTTACATTTTATGTCATATACGTAGAATCAATTTAGTTAATTGGAAAAATCATAATGAAATCATAATGCTTCAGCAGAATCACGTCAACTTTAAACATAGATATTGTAAAAATGACTTTTACTACTTGCAAGTGGTGTTTGTAATTATTCTTAGTAAGGGAGCCATATTGAGTGCGATGCTTCGATGATAACTTGACTGGATTAGAACTGTCGGAGTAACGTAAGGTGTGGAGTAGTGTTACCATACGTACACAGTGCATTTTAGCGTTTGCTATGACAGACAGGACAGTGCAGTAAAAAACAGCGACAGTTAATCGTTGTTGAGCGCAGATGGTGCGCCTTAGAGTACTGAGTATCGATATTACATTCTTCTTGAATTGACAAGAATAATCATACGCATGATGTTTGAGGCCATAGGTGCATTTTTTTTCTTCCTTTTTTTTATACCTGTATATATATATATATATATATATATATATATATATATATATATATATATATATATATATATATATATATATATATATATATATATATATATATATATATATATATATATATATACGTTTTACAAGTAACTTGAAAGTAGCCTGTGGATCAGTTAGCGGAATAGGGCTCGTAACTAATTATTATACATAGGAGTTCATAATCGCAGATATTTCACCTTCTCTCTTTAACTCCTTTGCAACCTAAATACTTGTTGAGTTTTGTGTAATGTATCACTTTAAATGTTGCAATCAGTGACACAGTAATAACAATAAGTGATCAAGCAGTTTTAAATTTTCATATTCTAAGAAAAACTTTGAAAATAGAGTTACAGAAAAGAAGAAGTTTTTTTCTTAATGAATTTAGTAGCATTGTGTTAAACTTAGTTAACATCACCTAGTTAGTTTAAAAGTGTCAAATTTATTACTTAGATACTTAGTTTTGTTTTTCTAAAACTTAATGAGTATTGATAATCGGTATATAAAAATTACCAAAAATACCCCCAACTAAAAAACATAACGAATATTTTTACTAACATTTTTTCTGCTGCTTGACAAACTCAACAAACCTTAAAACTAAAACTTAAAACTTAATCGCGCAGCCGTCTTATTTTATTTTATTTAATATTAAATTAATTTAAAAAAATAAACCACTCTGTGATTGGCTGAGAGTTGACTCTCAGTCAATCACAGTGGCTTATTTTCTTAAATTACTTTAACATTAAATAAAATAAGACAGCTGCGAGAGCCTTAACTTGTATCAACATTATAATAATCAAGAAAAGGATAGAAATATCAGCAAGGGCTTTACCACATGCAGTAGAAATAGTATGCAGTATGCAGAGAGGTTGAAGTCTCGCGCGCGTGGTACAGAGTTCAGTTATAATTTATAAAAGAGTTATTTTCATAACTGAGAGCTTTCGTCAAATGTTGGAGACTTCGACCTCTCCATAGAACTTCTACTGTGGTAAAAGGTAAGGCTCTTGCTGGTAACTCTATCCTTTTCTTTATTATTTATCCTAACCGCAATGCGTTTTTTTCCTTAAATTGAGTGTATCAACATTAGACGATATTAAGTATTTATTTTGTTTAAAAACCCATCCACAATGAAGTTATGATTTCACTCGTGGCAGATTTTATTGTTTATTATTAATTTTTAATTACTGGAATGTTATAAAGTGGTTTTTGATGTTTAGGTCTCAAATAACTCAAAATTTTTATGACCACAAGCCACAAATTGTTTTTATTATATAATGTGCGAATAAAAATATGTACTACAAAAAAAATTAATTGCGAATAATTAGTTTTAATTTATATTTCTATCAGCTAATGATAAAAGATTATGTAATGTATTTGTTTAGTCTTTTTTTTTGCATAAAAAATTACCGAACATTGATCTTAATGCACTATTTAATGTAATTTTTTTTACTGCAAAAAATAATCATAAAAATCATCGTCATCATCAAGAATTATAAATTTTATTGACATGTTGCGTAAAATTTTAAATACATGTTATGTAAACACATTATACATAAAAATATTATTTGTATTTTTTTTTGAACACGTAAAATACAACATAGTGCAGTCAACATATTTCCATGATATACAAAACATTTGAATATTTTTTTATATAATATACAAATCATAATAATTTTATTACATTATTACAAGTTTCAGAGATGGGTTTTCTACGCTCGCAGGCGGTGCTGGGTGATGACTATGCCTATGACCATTGAAAAGCACGGAAGAAATCGTCGCTATACGCTAAAGCGTGATCTCATACACCCCCCCCCCCCCCCTAATTACCGCGCTCATCACGCAACACCGATTGTGAACGAAGCAAACCCTTTCAGACACTTTCTTACGAAGGAAGCCTAAATTTTGTAGGAACCCTCTTCTCCCCTTACCTATACTCTCTTAACTAATATATGCTCTCTTAGCAAAATCTAGATTATATAGTTCTATGTAA
This sequence comes from Ecdyonurus torrentis, assembly GCA_949318235.1. Classification (NCBI taxonomy): domain Eukaryota; kingdom Metazoa; phylum Arthropoda; class Insecta; order Ephemeroptera; family Heptageniidae; genus Ecdyonurus; species Ecdyonurus torrentis. Next base: position 11,056,297 of record OX439130.1, read on the forward strand.
TTGCAAATAATTAATGAGTTGTAGATACACCGTATGATGTATCGGACAGTAGAAATATTCAATATTATAATTTCTGATGTTTAAATATATTTTTTTAAGTCTCAGTGTATGATGACTGCTTTATTGTTTTGAATAAGTCAGGATCTGGAAGTTAGATTTTAATATTGATTTGATATGTATATATTTGGTGAATTTTCATTTATTAATGCTTAAGTTATATAAAAAAAAAAAAAAAAAAAAAAATTATAGCTAGAGAAAAATTATTTCATACAAAAGTTTCTTTTTGTCATATATGTTTTGAAATAGATTTTATTTCATTTCATTTTTATTTAATTTTTTATTCAACCAACTATGTATTAAAATATAATGTGTCATTTTTATTTCATTATCATATAAACATACATTTTTTTGTTATTATAAAAGAAGCATTTTTTTGATAAATTTAAATTACAGAAAAAATCATTCCCTGGCAAAAGTGTATCCATGGATAATAAATTATCCATGGGGATTTCAACATTTTCCCCATGGATAGTTTCTATCCATGGGAAATTATTGTCCATGGACAAATTGCCCGTGGATAGTTTTTTTCCCATGGATAGAAACTATCCATGGGGAAAATGTTGAAATCCCCATGGATAATTTTTCTGTCAGTGGATATTCACTTTATCATGCTTTTTTTTTTAAAACTATCAATCTATAGTGGTTATTTGTTAATATATGCTCTTAATCAACAATTTAGAATGACTTTTTGGGGTATTTAAAATTGAGTTACATCGAAAAACGCGATAAAATTTTTTTACGGGTTGGTAACTTTTTGAAATAAACCCACTTTTTGGGAAGAAAATTTTAAAAAATGAAAATTTTTTTTTCATTGATTCTAGTTAAAGATTAAAAAATAAACACTTTTTATTCTTATGCACTTTTTAATTTTTTGCACTCGGACTGTGTAAATGAGCTTAGATCGTCATATTCGTCATGCCGCCACGCTTAAATAATTCCCATGGACACATAAAACTATCCATGGGAAATACTTAAACTATCCATGGGAATTATAAATTATGTGGGAATATTTAAAATTGTCCATGGATATTCAATTTCCCATGGATAGAAATAAAGTCCACGTGGGAAACACTAATATCCATGGGAAATATATTAAACTATCCATGGGAATTATAAACTACGTGGGAAATATTAAAATCTGTCCATGGATATTCAATTTCCCATGGATAGAAATAAAGTCCACGTGGGAAATACTAATATCCATGGGAAATATGTAAATATCCATGGGAAAACAGACATTATCCATGGGAATCATTGAATATCCGTGGATAACTTTTGCCAGGGTTAAAGTGAAAATTTCATAATTTGAACTGAATTGAATCAATATGGTACAAAAATGTTCCATCAAAATGTGGGGTTGCCTATTTTCAATACTCATGATGTTTCAATCAAAAACTTAAACATTCATCCTTATAGTTATGCAACTTTTTTAATAGATATGACAAGCGGGTTGTATTTACATACTTCTATTAACAATAGGGCAAATGTTAATTTGTTGAATATATGAAAACTAAATATTCATAAGGCATATTTTCATAATTAATTTGATTAATTTTTTATTCTGAGAAAAAAATGCATGTGCAGCGCTGGCCATATGTTCCCGAACGATTGGCATAGGCAACCCGCAACCACTCTATGTTATCTTTATGAGAAAACGCAGCGGCCGCCGCTGCACCGTTCGGGAAATTTTGGCCAGAGCTGTACAGCTCTGGCCAAAAGTTAGAGAACGGGGCAGTGGTGGCCGCTGCGTTTTCTCATAAAGATAACATAGCGTGCTTGCGGGTTGCCTATGCAAATCGTTCTCAAACTTTTGGCCAGAGCTGTACATATTTACTATGTTAGGATTACAGTACAAGATTATGTTGTAAATAAAAAAGTTGTAAGTTATGTTATGACAAGTTAATTATATGTAACAATAATTGAAGCATTATTGTTACTTAATAACTTTTTGTATAATTATGAAATTGATCTTCTCTTTTGACTATGCAAAATGTTTATATTGTATTTAATTTCTCAATTAAATCTTTATTATATTATTATAAACACAAGAAATGTAAGATACATAATAGATCAGTGATAAGAACTATTAGGATACACACAACTGAACACAAGCTAGAAAACAGCAACTATAGGGTCTATGCATTCATGTTAAAGTCGACGCCATGTTGGATAACTCAATAACATGGGTGATATAGGGAAAAAAATCATTTTGCCAGTTTAAAAACACTATGCAATATTTTTGAGAGCATTGATGTTGTAAATATGTTGAATTAGTATCTCAAGTATGTGAGAAAAATAGCGATAACAAAAAATTAAACGATTTCCCAAAGAAAATTGGCTTAAATGAAGTTTGTCCTATGCTGAGCAATGTTATGCACTACTCCAGTATGGCCTCAAAGCGCAATAAATATGACGTCATCCGCATACACCCTATAGACTATAGTTCAAACAAAATTATTAGATATTAAAATTTAGATTATGAAATTGATTTGTAAATGTCTATGAGTCTGCTGGCTCGAGGTATGCTCGAGGAAAGTAGCCGTGTTTGTCCCCACTTGACTTCACCTCCGCCCACTCACTGTCCACGATCTGCAAGATAGTCACCAGCTGACCTTCTTCTAAACTGATGTCCGAGGCGTGCTGAAATCATCAATTTTATATTAGCAATCAATCAATCAATCAATCAATCAATCAATCAATCAATCAATCAATCAATCAATCAATCAATCAATCAATCAATCAATCAATCAATCAATTAATCAATCAATACATTAACCAATCATTACATCAATTAACTATCCATCCAACCAATCAACCAGCCAGCCAATCAATCAATTAATAGTGTAATCAATACATGAACCCAACTAATCAGTCAATCAACAAACCTATCAATGAATGAATGAATGAATGAATGAATGAATGAATGAATGAATGAATGAATGAATGAATGAATGAATGAATGAATGAATGAATGAATGAATGAATGAATGAATGAATGAATGAATGAATGAATGAATGAATGAATGAATGAATGAATGAATGAATGAATGAATGAATGAATCAATACACCAACCAACCAACCAACCAATCAATCAATCAATCAATCCCCTGACTTTACCTTAGCTTCATAGGTGTAAGTGACTCTCATTACTGAACCTGCTCCTCTGTACAGACCAGCTGGCATCGTATCTTCGTCGTCTTGTTCACTATTGGGCTCTGGATGCTCAAAGTCATAGGTCACACCAGCTACACCATCGGTTACTTCACCTGCCGTTGCATACAGGTCATTTGAAAGCATTATATTTTCTTTGGATTCTGGCGTTGAAGTTCTTTGAAATGAGAATGAATCATCTTTACAACTCGCAGATTTCATTTCTTTTTTTCTTGCTGGGAGTAAAGAGAATAATTTCCCTTTGATACTTGCTAAATCAACTTTATTTTCAAGAATGTTTTGACTTTTAGAAACCGGGGAGGGCAAATTAACTACATCGTATAATTTATCATTGTCATCCGAGTCAAAATCATCGGAGTCATCTTCATCTATGATGGACTGTTTGATGCAAGACGGAGGCTCCTCGTCAGTTTTGGATTTGGCTACAAAAGTAGCAATTTCTTCCGTAACGTCTTCTTCAGTAAATTCCATCGTCAGTTTAACCAGCTAAAATTTGAAATTCAAGTTTATTAAATACGCAAAAAAAAAAAAAAAAAAAAAAAAAAAAAAAAAAAAAAAAAAACGAGGTAGGGAGGGGAGGGGTAATTTTGTTTTATTTTCTAAAAGAAGGCACGTCGAAATCGATTTATTATGTGCTTTTGTAATTTTTGAGCTCATTAAGAATTTTAAATAATTTATGAAAATCACAAAATGACGTCATGGGCGGCAACTTATGCATGTGTGCATAGGGGAAAGGTATCGGCCGTGCAATGACGTCGTTTCGTGATTTTCAAACGTAATTAAAAGTACTTAAAGACGTAGAACACCTTGAACGAAAAACTTGCCTAATACAGTATATCCTAATATACCTAAATATCAACGTTGATTTGGCCGGAGACATTGATTTCTAATTCATTTTCACACAACTCACTAGTCTACGCGCTTAGAAACAGGCGAGCTGTGACGTCACAAACCCGCAGCTGTCATTTGGTGAATGGAAAATAAATTAGAAATCAATTATTCCGGCCAAATCAACGTTGATATTTAGGCATGCTAGGATATTAGACGTGTTTTGTTCAAGAGTGTTGTACGCCGTTAATGAACTAAAAAAATTAGAAATTCGCATATCTATCGACGATGTTCTCTTTTAGAATATATAAGAAAATTACCCCTTAATTTTTTCTCGTCCTCCTCATATTCTGTCTTGTTTTTAATACAAAAATTAAAAACTTACAGTTTCTTCAGCCACCAGGCGTGTAGTTTCTATTTCAAGTATTGCTGATTGTAAATTTGACACACAATTCAATCTTTGTTCCTCTAGAGCTTCAAATACCTAAAATGTAAATCAATAGTGCAGTTTTTATCTAATTGAACTGAAAATTGTTGTATTTTATCATCTGCTATACAAAATTAAAAATGATATAATATGCATATTGTTTTAATGATTAAAGCTATAGACCACAGAAAGCAACACGTGCTTTTTAATGAATAAACAGAAAATGGAATCTTCAAAATTGTTGACAATTATTACCCAGACCAGAATGTTAATGTAGACCCACGAGAGAGCGTGAAAATACTGTAAAGTATGCAATTTAAGTGACTACTCATGTTTATGACGTCAGAAACATGCAAAAATTATTATGAAAATGTTGTGCGGGTTGCTTAAATCGAAATTTCTGATCACTGCTTCGGAGCTACAATTGGGTTTTGAGACAAAGTAAAGTTATTTATGTAAGATATAGTCCCACAAGTGTTTTATTTTTATGATATAAATGCTTATGTCTTTCTCTGGTCTATTCCTTTAAATATAACTAGTAATTTATTGCTAGAACTTTTTTTTTAACAATATCATTTATATTAAACAATTGTAATTAAACAATCGATTTGGCTTTCATGATTTAACTCCCTTATGGCAATTATTGTTGAGTATAATTTCTTAGATAATGTATTCTATATATATCAAAAATATTAGTACTGAAGTAAGGGATACTATACTATAACCTTAATTCAAACAAAGAACGTAAATTTCATGAGACACATGTACCGACATGAATTGAATAACCTGCAATTTTAGTAATGCTTTTCAGTCTTCTATAGTTGTGCAGGTTTTTCATTTCCTTGCGGTACCTATATCCTCTTCAGTCTCCGATTTAAAAACAAAATTATTTCAATGTCGTAAATTTTAACCTCTGAAATTGATGAGGAACGCCGCAAAAAAATAATTTGTGCACAGAGGTCAAAGGTCAATTCAGGAGAACTGTACGCGTCCCAAACTTCGGTTTGGTGCTCAAAGCGCTTCTATTGGTCATATCTACTACCCCTTAAAGTTTCATGCTTTTAACCAGAACAGCTGAAAAGTAGCTTTTTTTGACACTAACTACTTACACTACTCGTTTTTGTATTATGTGGCTCTCAGAAAAGCAAAATTATTTTAAAAAACACGTATAAATTCAAGTGTATATGTTCTCGTCAAATGTTCATATTTTTATCTTGCATATTTTTTCTATTTTTGTCTATTTTTTATTGAATTATCTGATACACCTATTATATCCTTCAACCTTTTGGTAGCCTTACAAATTGGAGTTAAAAAACTGTAAAGTATAGGTAACTTTAGGATTTCATGACGTCATGAATTCTGGGTCTACAATAGAAATTATAGCGCGAGTTGCCTACTTCAAAGTTTTCTATACACGCAGTTTGTGAGAGTACTGAAGGGTTGAGGAACCTGATGTAGTAGTCGAATCTCATAATTTATCTTTTTTTTTTTTTTTTTTTTTTTTTTTTAGTTTGAGGCTAGTATCTTGTTGATAATATGCACATTCCATTGAGTCTGAATATTTGGTACGTCAGCTTACTAACCTCGTAGCAGGATTCTGTACGTTGTTCCCAGGTTGCTCGGGTGTCCTCCAGCTGTTGCTCGGCCTGGGTCAGGTTACTTGCCGCGACTTCACATTGCGAAGTCACTTGCTGAAGACGCTGTTGAGCCTTTAACTTAAAAAAATTAATAAGAAGAAAAAAAATCATAAAGAGACAATTTAAAAAAAGAATGACTGCTTTTTACTTATAAATAATTCAGTTTATACATGTTGCTATGTTCATTAAAAATCATAATATGAAGATACATGCAATATTTTCCCTCTAATTAATTACATGTGTATAATCTTAATTACTTTGCAAGCATCTTTTGTGCCTTCTACTTGGGTCACTGCGTTCTCTGCTTGTTTTTTTTCTTTCTTCTTCGTCTCATATTGTCGACTGCGAGTTTGTACTTTGGCCATAGCAGCACGCAGAGTATTTTGAATTGATCTGCAACATATACCGCACGAATTAAAATTATTTTCAAAACCTTTTTGTATAAGGGGTGTAAAATTATAGTTCATGCAGTAATATTTATATTATGGCGTAGGAAATACAATTTAAACAATAATTAATAATATTTATCAATTAAATGACTCAAAACCTAGACAAAAAAGATCAACTCAGCTTTTACCATGAGTAATATGTATATACACATTTTATTATAAACAAACAATAACAGACAACGTTCTTGTGTAAACTTAAAACAAAAAGTTATAACTTCCTCGCATTTGTTAAGACATTATCAGTTTACGTTTTGGCCTATAGCTTATTTAATTTTTGTATTCTTCTATATTATTTTATATACAAATATAGGAAGTGCTATAAAGTTATCAGTGGCTCTAAAAAAATGTATAATATTTATTAAATAAAATAATATACTTCAAATTAATAGATATTGTTCACTTCTTTTGAATGAGGAATAAGACTATAAACAAATTCTGGGTTATTTTATTTCATATTCTAAATGAGGATACTGTCCTCAATCAATTTTAATGTTTGAAAGTCGTGAAATGACGTCATGGTCTGTAACTTTTTCCTATGCCCACATACCGACCGTGAGTTATTTTTCGATTTTCAAAAATTAAATTAAAAGTACTTCGTAAAATTGCATGTCAATCGATTCAGAACAATGTCCTCTTTTAGATTAAGAAATAAAATTACCCCCCCTTTTTTTTAGCCCTCCTCATTATACATTTATTTCACATTAAAAATTTTTTTTTTGTATTGTTAACTTTTTTTTTTTTTTTTTTTTTTTTTAAATATGTACACAGGACCGCGATAAGATATTTTACCATTTAAATCCAGAGCGTGTTTTTCTCATAAGAATAAAACAAAATGCAAATTTAGCGCGAGATCATTTGAATGCTAAAAGTTCTTATCGTGGTCGTGTTTACGTATTTCTTAAGTAATTAGGTCTCTCAGACACGACTCTTACTTCATTTCATCTTCCTCTCGTTTTCGCGTTTCTCTTTGTTTCCTCGCCAAATCGATAGCGTGTGTAACTTCACCGTCCATCGAGGCTGCGGCTTTCATGATTTCAGAACTTAAGTTCTCTGTGCCTCGAACTGAGTTCATCCAACATGCGCCCATTATTCTACATCATAATACCAAATCCATATAAAATTATGTAATACACATGGGTGAAAAATAGTTAATAAATATAGAATAAATGTAATTTTATGATGATAGTGTAATTTAAAAAAAAATTAAAATCTCATTTAAATTATCACTTTAGCAATTGCAATTATCAAAATAATAATTATTTTTTAAAAATATTACAATAAAAATAATTTGCATCAAATTGCAATCACAAAGTCTATAAAAGTAAAAATTTAAGAATCAAAAGAAGTAATTCTTTAATTATTGTTTTATACTGTAGGTATATATATTTTAAATAAATAATATCATTTAAATTAAATTTTCCATGAGTTTTTTTTTTTTTTTTTTTTTTGAATGCCTTATTTCTTTAAAATCTCATTCTGCATTTTCTTCTTTATTTGGGTTCAAAAATAATATAAAATAAATTATAGCATCAAACTTACCCAGTTTCACATTTGCTTGAAGATATTTTACCTATTTTTTGTAACGATTTTCCATATACCTCCAGTGCACTTATTCTAAAATTAAAACAATAAAATGCACAAAATATACTATTTTTCCCATATCAGATTGGAAAATGTATTAGAAATAATTAAATATCTTACCGAAGTTTTAAATATTCTAAGTAATCCTTAGTTGATTTTTGACCATCTTTCACTTTTTTCAAGAGGATTTCATACCCATTAAAAATTCCCAATTCGCTATTCTGTAATATATTTTACAATTTTATTAGAAATTTTTGTTTACATATGATAAATTTGAAATAAATGAATAGGAGAAACCAGCTTGAGAGCTTTTCCTACAAGTTAAGAGAGTCCCATATAGCTCGATGAAAATCTTGCTAGCAGAGAGTTAAAAAAACGAACACATTTTTGATACCTCTCAGCACTAATACTCCAAGAAAAACGGAATGTGTTTAGCCTTCCGTTAGTTCTTATACTACTTATACAGACTAACAAGTAAGAAGAAAAACTATAAATTTCCCAAGTACTCGTATTCCAGCCTCATAAGAAAGTTCTGAATTTTTTTTTATTGTTGAGAGGTCACGATTGCCATTTAAATGCATGTTATTTTAGTGAGGTTTTCAACAATACAGAAATAATTCGGTCGGAATACTTGGTATATAGGGACTTTAATTATGAATGGTGGGATCATGTGTTAGTTATTTATCAGTGCTATATGGGACTCTCTTCATTGCTGATTCCATCTATCCATTTCTTTCAAATTTATAATATCCAATATAGCGATGGTTTATTATTCTTTAATATATCTCTATGTTCACATTATGCTAAAAATTACATACCCAAAAATTTTCTTTGAAAGAATTGTCTGCCATCTTGAATAACTTACTGTGTTGCTCTTTTTATGTTTGTTTCCCTTACAAGAAAGCTTGAGGATACGATGTGTATTATCAGCAAGTCATATCCTCTCTGACTTACTTCCTTTTTTTTATATCTTTACATTATGGAAAATACATACAGAATTATACATATATATCAATAGTTAAGTTCCTCATTCATGGTGTTATCAATGTTAGGATTCTTTTTTTTTCCCTTAAAATTTTTTTTCAAAGTAAAAAAAAAAAAAAAAAAAAAATTGGTGGTAGCGAGTACATGGAAATAATAAATTACATAATTTTTGCAGCGTTTATGTCATTATAGCATAATGATGCTAAATTAAAATAACATTAAATAATTATGCTGCATAATGTGGTATTTATGTTATGTAAATTTGTTATTATGAAGTATATAGCATTGATTTATATGCCGTATTGAACAAATTTTGTTGTAAATGAGCTAGCACAATTTTTACACATAGCTATTTTTAACCATGCATGTACAGTACTAATATGTGTAAAAAAGGCAATAAATTTTACTGGCTTTATCATATGTAATTGGTGAGAGTAGAAAATGGTGAATACTTGTTGTAGGTGATGTTTATGCTGTGTTGTTTTTAATCTTTTAGAGCTCAAAATTATAGAAATAATACTAAATGCAATACGTAATAAAAGTTAATTGACTATGTACTATATATAATGAATAATGACTAATGAATTAATCGTTGAAAAGATTTGATAGGAAAACATAAATAAATTAGAATAAATTGAGAAATGAAATTCAATCAACTATTTGATTAGAGATCACTCTGGTTCCTCTAATATACAAAAGTAATTTATTATATGTAGTATAAGTAAAAAACCATCGCGGTTGGTATTAATAAGTTTAAAAAAATATATAATTAGAAAATAGTTGGTAGAGATTAGTGCACGTTGAATTGAAAATTAATAAAACGCGAAGATTTTCTAATTTATATAGTAATTGGGACTAGGGGCCAAATATTCTAGCTTTAGCTTGTTAAAAATAGACGTTATAGGGATGAGGGTACAGTGTCAAAATAAGAAACAATATGCCTAACATCTCACATTATATCAAAGACACAACATTATACAACAGCATCAGACTTACTCTTAGGCTTAGACCGGTGTCGTCCTTTACCTAGGACTCATACTAAACTTAATTAAATAATTTAATTATACTGTAACTTATGTAACCAGAGAAAAAAATAATAAGGATTACTAACATTAGTGTCCACCAAATCTTTTAAGTTTTATTTTTGTGCAATAGTGATAAATTAATCAAATGTTGTGTACGCTCTATTAATTAATACATAAATATACAAACACATTTTTCTGAAAATTAATAATAATAATAATAAAATCAAATTGTATTATAATGTATGAATGTAGATAATTGGGAAGTCATGTAGGTACAGTACATGGTAAATATATGCATGTTTAACATGCATGTAATATAATTATACATACACTTATGTATAGGCCTACATATATGTTTAAAAAAAGTTGTTGTTTTTTTCGTTAAGGGAGTAGGGTACCAACATCGGCCATTTTTTTAAACTTTTCTCGTTAAAAAAATCTGAAATTTTGATCAATGATACTTCAGCTTGAGACAATTTCAAATATATAATAATAATAATTTTGGGCGGTCACTGTGCAAATTAATTTTATATGATTTTTTGAAATTTTAAGCCCATAAAGCCCAATGTTAATTAAAAAAAAAAAAAAAAAAAAAAAAAAAAAATTGGGACGGTCAAATATTATGAAAAATTTATCACAGCTAGGTGTGACCCTTAGCTACACAATGACACCAAATTTAGACCCAAAACACTTCTAGTTTTTAGATATAAGGTCGGTACCCTACTCCCTTAATAATAATTTGTATATCATTTGTGAATAGATAATCACATCATCTTTCTTTTTATTTTCTATATAATTTGTAACCATGATTTGCTCTCTAAAGTGCACTTGCATACTGACCACTAAAAATTTGTGTACTGTTTTCTATGAGTTGAATAAAAAATAAATAAATAAATAAAATGCTACAAGTACCCTGGTGAATTATTTTTCCTCAGAAAAACAACAAAATTTTACAGTTAGTTAATCAATGTAATATTGAAAAAAAAAAAAAAAAAAAAAAAAAAAAATGCTTCATTGAAATAAGCTCCCATCTTGTTTCAATCTTCAATACCTTAAACATGGCTAATACGACACTGTAAATTAAAATTAAGGATAGGAAATTATTATTATTATAATGAATATTTAGAAATAAAAGAACAATATTTATTTTTTTGGAAAAATGGCACATTTATTTACCTTTCATATAATTCAAATTTTCCATAAATTGTCATGGGTTTTTGTTTTTTTAAAATTTATTAATTTGTCAAATATCATTTAACCCAACATTTTCACTCAAATAACTGTTCTTTTGCACTTCAACAAAACGTGTAAAAAGTTCTCTTTTTTTTTTATTATATTATAATAATATTTTTTTCTAGTACATTTCTTAAATATATAATTTATATAGGAGAAGAGAGGAAAGTGATATTTTTGTTCTTTTTTTTGTGTCTAAAAAATTGGCATTTCTTTATATAAGTTTTACTTTTTAGCACAACACTTTTCCACTACACTGCATGACTTTTCCTCACTGCTGTTTATTCTTGATTATGACATGTTTACCTTTTTTTTTATTTTGAAAATTTATAAGAGCACTAGCGTAGTGTATATGCAGCTCTATTACTGCAATACATGATGAAAAATACATAATATATTTTTATTATATAGGTTGACTATATACAATTTTTATTTAAACATGATATTTTATAAATCATTAGCACTCGATTGCAATTTTTTTTTCATCTGTTATTATATAATCCATGATATAATACAAAATTTTATTTATATGATAATAAGTCATTTTCTTTCTCTAATAATATATAAACAGTAGTCTTTTTGTTTTATTTAAAATTTGTAACATTTTGATGACAGATGAAAAACAAATGACTGTTAACAGTCAGAGGAGATTGGTCATGGCAAGTTTGTTCAAGTAACAATCAATCAATTGTGCTTGTCATGTTTTTGTTTTCTCTTGTTGGCACTTTTACTCGTCCATAGGGATCAGTGATATAAATATCGATAAATTCGGAGCACCCGATACTTTTACTTCAATGGCATCAATACTTTTTTTTTGTGGAGATATATTGTTGAATCATTTTATAAATATTCGATGCTTTTTGAAAATTCTGCTTACGAGCAGACTTATTTTCTGATGAAAACTTTTTTATTATTATTTCTTTTTAATTAATTTTACTTGAAATAGAAAAAAACGTTGATTCAAATGCTATTAATACTACCAATATGGTATATTTACCAGAAATCAATAACATGGGTATTGATCTATGAATGATTTTCATTTTTTTTTCTTTTCTATGAAATAATCATTAATATTTTTCTTTAACATATTTGAATTACTATTGGGTATTATTTTAAATACATTACCCAATACAAAAAGTATTGATACTATTTATTTATATATATCACTGATCCCTTCTCATCCACACATACCAGTACCTTGCGTACTACCAGAAAAAAAAATATAAATATAGTTTACATTAAAAAAAAAAATTATTGGCAGTGGGCGGAAATAAAAATGAGTATGAAAAATTTAGTAAATAAAACTTAATATTAACATTGTCATAATAAAAATCCTACAGAGGCAGTGTGTGTTTTTTAACTTACTTTTTGTCATGCTTGTATCAAAACACACCTATCAAAAAACATTGAAAAAAATTACCGTGAAAAAAAAAAAAAAAAAAAAAAAAAAATCAACCTATTCCAAAGTTAATCAATTGAATATACCAGACAAGTTGACTCAAGTTATTTGCATAAAATTTGCCATACAATTTTTATATCATTGTTTTTATTTGGTAAACATACCTTAAAGAAATGCATTTATGTAAATTAAAATTTAAAAATACTTGAATAAAAAATACATATAATTGTAACAAAATATTGCGTGGTATAAAAATTGCAACAAAATACTTATTAAACAGATTGCACTAAAACTATAAAATGGCAATATTTCTTGCAGATAACAAGTCTGTGGTGTGTACCTTTTATTATTATTTTTTTTACTTTTAGTTGTTGAAATAGCATAATTTTTTGAACGAATTTTAACTGGTTATTGGAAAAGTTTTGTTTTAACAATTTCCTAATCTTTTTTTTTTTCTTTTTTTTTTTTTTTACTTTGAAGTGATGTAAAATGAATGGGCAAATGAACAGAGAGCATAATATAAACAACTGAGAACAGGGAGCAATATAATAATAATAATAATATATTCATATCTACACTTTTTTTCTTCACTTTTTCTTATTTAAAAATACCATAATTGATGTGGAATGATAAAATTATAAAATTGCAAATAAACTATTTATATATTTTGTTTTGTATGTTGTTTTTGTTAAGTATTTTTTTTAAAGAAAACTTTATTTGTGCCTTTCTCTGTTATCAGATATAATAAATATGTACAGAAAAAGATTATATATATGAAAAAAAATTATAAAAAAAAGACAAAATAAAATAGGGCCACACATTAACATAAAAGATATATATTTATATATAATATGTATATAATAATTAAAAATAGATTCTTTCCTAATAAAAAAATATATGACCCTAAAATATTATTATGCACCAAATATTTGCAATTTCATTGTTGTTGTTTTTTTTAGTTTTTTTTTTCTTTTATGTTTTTTTAAGTAATTACATCAATGCACATAGCAGCATACATTCAGAAAAAAAAATAAAAATAAATACTTAATTAAGAATTTTTTTCCTTTGTTATTAAAAACTATGTAAATATTAACTGAAAACTAAAAGCTACACTTAAAGATAAAAACAATTAAAATTCTAAAAAATATGATATCATTGCAGCAATAGCTGCAATCTTGGGGGGGCACCAAATGTCACTGAAGTTTATGAGTCTCGATGCAGTAAGTAGCACCATGACGAGCAGGATGACCTCTTGCTGGGGGAAGTTTTGGCGTGTCACAGAAGCAGAGTACAAAAAGCCCATCGAGGAGGCTTCTATGTAGCACACCACTCAACTTTTTAATTTACTTCAGGGACATATGACACTTTGTTCATACAAGAGTATTATTGATTAATTAAATACACAATTATTTAATTACAAAATAGAAGAATAATAATAAAAAAAAATTACTCTTGCATTACTTATTTAAAAACATAATTATTTAAAATAGTAAAAGTATTTTTTTTAAATCAATTGCTTAAAAATATAATAATTATTATCTATACTGTATATATGCATAATATATTTATATATAAAAACACATTACGAGGGTGGCAATAATTAATTTAGATTTTTTTTCTTTCTTTTTCTCTAAATAATAATTAATAAAAAGATGATGAGAGAACTCAAGTAGTTTGCACACTGGTCAGTCACTCTGTCTGTCTGTTTGTTTGTGTGTATGAGGGATTGGCATAGTCTCTCTGATAAAGTCTCTGCACTAAAGGGAGGGCCGAGCTTGCGTCCAGGGGGCCGGACGCTGGCTACTGCTACTGCGGTGCTCCTCCTCCATGTGGCATGGGAGGTTGAGGACCCTGAACAAACAAAAACATACAACTATTAGCACATACAGATAGGAGTTATAATAATAAGTGAAAGTATAAAAAAATATATGTATCGAGAGACACAGCTTTTAAATAACTGATACGTTGTTAAAAGAGTCAAGTATTACTGTAGGATCCTGTAGGAGTGCCTCGAAGACAGCTGTGACACTTACAGGCATTGAGGCGTAAGGTGGTGCCATGTGAGGTGGATGACCCATATGATGGGAAGACATCTTAGGACCATCCTCTGCCTTCTCCTCTTCCCTTCGCTTTAAGCACGCTGCTTTGGGATTCAGGTTTCTCTCTAAAAATGTTTAACAAATTTATATTAGAAAAAAAGTTTATTTTTAAAATGAATCAGGAGTTTTTAACAACTAAAACTAAAAATTAACCAGTTTTTGAAACACTGATGTTAGGAATATCACTCACTAATATTGCAATAAGAAAAAAAAAAAAAAAAAAAATGATGGTGTGATAATTGTGATCTTTGTTTTTTAAATTTTAAAATATTAAATTCAAAGAAAATTATAGTAAAAAAGACCATTATTACACTTCACAGCTATAATGCAAAAAAAAAAAAAAAAAAAAAAAAAATCACATTGCCAAAATGTGAATTATTTTATGGCTAATGTTCACATTAGGACTGCAAGTATTTTCCATATTAGAACTGTGTAATATTGTTTTTTTTTTTTTTTTTTTTTTACTGTGTATTTTTCCACATTATAGCTGTGTAATGTAATATTGGACTTATAACAATCATTTTCCTTAAATTTATTATCAAACTATAATATTTTTTCGCATTCCCCCCTAATTATATAATTAAAATGTACATTGTAAATAAAATGAAAACAGATAATAAATTGAATTCTCGGTGAAAGCATATGCAGGATAAGATGTAGTCTACCTCTAACTTGCTGCTCTAGCTGCATTATGACTTCTACAGCCATGTTGAGTATGCCCAACTTGGTCTGTGGTTTGTCTGTCTTGAGATGCTGCATACACATTCTACCTAGTTCTTTGAGAGCCTCGTTGATATCTCGGATACGTATCCTATGATGATGAAGAGAGAGAGAGAGAGAGAGAGAGAAAGTAAAGAAATTAGTTTATTTACCTCGGACCTGTTGTTCCAGCTGAGTAATGATCTCCACTGCCTGGTGCAGCACAGTAAGCTTAGTCTCGACTTTATCGTTCTTAAGATGCGCCATGCACATGCGGCCAAGCTCCTTGAATGCCTCATTTATGTCTTTGACCCGAATCCTGCAACAAGGAGGAGCTTGTATTGTATAGAAAATAATTCACCAAAGACGGAAAAAATATTTTCTAAATTTTTAAAACTCAAGAAAAAAAGAAAACAAAAAAATTAAATATAATATTTTATCAAAACGTTATTTTGCAAACACTAATATTAAGAAACACTCCCCATACTTTTTTTTTTTTTTTTTTTTTATTTATAATTATTCTCCGAATTTTGTTT
Source organism: Ecdyonurus torrentis (assembly GCA_949318235.1). NCBI lineage: Eukaryota > Metazoa > Arthropoda > Insecta > Ephemeroptera > Heptageniidae > Ecdyonurus > Ecdyonurus torrentis. The sequence goes on from OX439130.1 coordinate 11,072,426, forward strand.
TATAATGTTTGTTTATAAAAAGTGAAAGGGGCCAAAGATATAAATTGAGGCATGCTAAGGATTGACGCATTGAGCATAGGCTACCACACTTTTGAGAAAGTTGAGCTGCTGTTGGCAGTGCAGATCATGGCAACAGCATGGACATGTTGTGACAAAACTGTTGTCAGCACTTACCTGCCATGTTTTTTTTGTTTATTAAAAACAACAAAGTGATGTGGAAAGAAAAAAAAAGTGTAACAAATATATGCAAAGCAATAATTGACTATTCCAGTCAAATTATTAACTCTACATCTATTGATTTATTTCTAAAATAAATAAAAACTAATGTATTAAAAAAAAAAGTATGTGGTAAAATAATGAAAATGAAGAGAATACACACATTTATATATATTTATAATTATATTTAAATGTGTTAAGAAAGCAGTACATTTTACACTACACTATATCATTAGCAAAACTGAAAAATCTACCACACAGCTTAAAATAATAATAACTAGTTCTTGCAACTAAAAATTAGCAACTAAATATTAACTAATAAAGCAACAATTGTTTTGAGGAAGACTTAAAGGCGTAGAACACCTTGAACAAAAAAGTTGTGTAATATCCTAACAAACCTGAAAATCAACGTTGATTTCATGAAAGTCATTGATTTCTAATTTATTTTCCATTCACACAATGCCACTAATGGTCACTGACGTCACAGCTTGCTTGCGTAAACCGGGCGAGCTGTGACGTCAGTGACCGACAGTGGCATTTTGTGAATGGAAAATGAATTAGAAATCAATGACTTTCGCCAAATCAACGTTGATTTTCAGGTTTGTTAGGATATTACGCAACTTTTTTGTTTAAGGTGTTCTACGCCTTTAAAGAGATTTCGCTCACATCCGCTTCTGTTTTAATTTGCTTTGCATGCGCAGTACATTGAAATGGAAGCGGGTTTGATCGAAATTGGTTAAAGTCGTCCTCAAAATACTTTTTTTTTATTAGTCAATAGGAAACAAATAAGCAAGAAGTAATGATGAAATATTTAATGATGCATTAAAGCTGTGTGGATAATATTTTTCAAATACTACAGTAGAACTAATTTCACAAAGCATTTTTATTTTATTATTTATTTATTTATTTATAAATTCCAATGTAATATTTTCAAGTGCATTTTCAAGACTTCCTTATCAGTGTATTTCAGTGAATGTAAAAGATGATAAATATTACATTGATGATTATCATTTAATGAGAACTAACTTGATCTAACACATCTCTATACTATATAGATAATATTAGATCAGGTTAGTATAGAAGCAAGCAAGCAAGTAAAATCTTGATTCCTACCTTTCCCTTGCATTATTTGCTTGCCGTCTTTCTTTCTCTCTTTGTGCTTTTGTGTCTGGGTCCTCATCTTCTTCAGCACTTGAGCAGCTGAAAACATAAAAATACAGGGTCAGTTTATGTCATTAAAAACTAAATCCTGATAAATATTTTTGAGAAAAATCATTGAGGTTAGACAATAGATTCTAAGGAGAGTAAAAAAAAAAAAAAAAAAAAAAAAAAGACCATTACAATAAAGTTGAAATGCTGAAAAATACACCTAACCATAATGTGAATGTAGGCCATAAAATACTGAAAAAAGCCAACAAATCAGGTCGAACCAGGCCTGTCCGCCGCAATGATTGCAAATCATTATGATGCATATTGTTACGGTAACATATCGTTGGGCTACAGCTCAAACCATGTATCTACAAAAGCAGTAAGTCGAAACTCTTAATTTTTGTGTGTGCATTGTTTTGAACCTTTTTACTTTTGTAGATACACTGTGCTCTAACCAGACGATATGAGTAACTTTGAATTTGGTTCCAACCCGATTTTTGGCTCTCTTTCATTAATCTATGGCCTATATTCACATTATGGGTGGGTATGCATATTTTTTCAACATATATAATAATAGTCTTATTTATTATTCTTTTCTTGAATTTACCATAAATCCTGAAAATAAAACTAAATAGCTTCTTTTAGTTTTCTTAATACAGTACTTTAAAACAACTCAATGTATTTTATTTTTAAATATAATAACAACAATTACACTCATTACAATCATACAACAACAACAACAACAACAAAATGTAGGTTATGGGGGGAAAAAATGTTCAATTTTTTAACTTTAAGAACAGGAGACAATAATTTTTATTATAACTTTTTATCTCTTGTTTGTGTATATATGTTGTATTTAATAAATTGTGACCATAATAATTCGTTGCCATGCAGGAGTCATTTTGAATTTAATACACAAGATATAATTATCAAAGGAAAGGATAGGAAAATCAACAAGAGCCTTACCACGATGTAGTCAGTAGCTATAGGTGAAGATCTTGGTGGCACAGTTAACACAAATATTTACATTGATTGAGGGCGACAGTGACAGCCCTCTTCTTCAGTTGCTTAGAGTGTGAACTGAGAAGAGGGCTACATCTTAATCAACGTAAACATTTGTGCTAACTGTGCCACCAAGATCTTCACCTATATACGGACTTCATTGTTATAAGGCACTTGTTGACTTTCCTTTAATAATTTTGTTCAAACCTAAATGGTTTTTACTTTCTTAACAATTAGTATACAAGATAGTTATTGAGAAGATACAAAAACATTCATACACAAACTACTTAATTATAAACCATGCCGGTCAAGTCTGTCTGTCTGTTCCACAACTAAGTTGAGAAATATGGCAGTAGAAGCGACCGACACTTACTACCTGCGTGTTCTCTTGGAGCCCTTGCCACCTCCCAGTGTTGAGCTTGTTGAATTAGGTCCTGGGAGAACTGCTAGCCCGTGATCACTACTGCTAGGTTTGGAGTCTGTGCTATCTGGAGGAGGTTCCTTTCGTTTTTCTGGAAAATAATATAAAATTAGTACACAAATAATACATAGGAGCAAAATTTTGTCAATATTTTTTAATTTTATTTATTATTATTATTTTTTTTTTTTTTACTTACTTGTTCCCCCTGTAAGCCTCTCTATTTTGATGTTGCCATCTGTGTCTGCTGCAGAGGAAGGAGCCAGGCCAGGAGGGTAGCTGCCCTGAGGTATGCCGGAGGAAGGTGTGGCAGAAGGTGGCGCAGAGCCAGGGGTACCTGGGTGTGGACTGGGAAGGTGGTGATCTAAGTGGTAGCCAAGACCAAGGCCATTGGAATGTGCACCATGGTGGGGATTGCTTGCAGCAGCTGCGGCCGCAGCCAGTACTGCATGCAGGGAGGAACCAGGCGCTTGGTGGTGGGCAGCAGCAGCCACTGCAGCAGCAGCGGCCGCGGCACTTGCTTGACTTTCTGCGTGATTTCTTAGCACGTTGATAGCATCATCTAGGCGCTCTTCCATACGTGTGCCCTATAAAACATAAAACTCTTGTCAAAGTCTATTCTGTTAGTCTTACAGTGAAAATGTAGAACCTCTCAATAGTAGATAAAAAAAAAGAGAGCACATTAGTTAATCCTGTAATTGAATTGAAATAAATCATGGTAGTTATTTACAAAATCAAAAAAATTAATCCATTTTGCAAACAAAACAAAAAGTTCAATGAAAAACCAAATAAAAAAGCAAAATATAATGATTACATTGTAATAATTGTGAAATAAACTTTTAATGTGAGAACCAAATGGAAGAGTGCAAAGGAGAGAGGAAGTACAGGAAGAGTGCTTTTGGTGTGCTTGGTTACCTCTGCTTGGTGCCTGAGGATTCCCAGAGCATCGTCAAACCTGCGCTGTTCAGAGGCAGCCTGCACGTTACAGCACCCATCGCCAAATTAGCAAAACAAACAGAAACAAAACCAAGGCAAAAAATTAGTGCATGCAGAAATCATAAAAATATATTTTAATAAAAAAATTAAGAAATTTTAAAAATTTATAAAATAAAACTAAATATACTATTTTTCAAAAGATAAAAATAATGAATACCAATAAAATGAAACTCATGCAATTTACATTTTAAATTAAGAACACTCTCCAAATAAAAAAAAAATTTGACAAATAAAAAGATTGATGATATGAAGGGTTTTGGAAACAAAAGATCATCCAGGAGAGTGCAAGGTGCAAAGGTTTGGGTCAAAAGTCAGGAAATACGTGCTTACCAAAGTAAGGCTCGTTCTATCGGCAACAAAGTGTGGTGAGGAAGTAGCAGGTCCCCCAGCCGAGGCTGAGGGTGGCCAGCCTGCCCCACTACCTCCTGTTAGTGGAGGTGGCGAGCTCACTGGTGTGGAGGGGTTCGAGCTATAGCTGCTGGCACTCTGGTCTGTGGGGTATATCTGCAAAATAAACAGGGACCTTTAGAATTTACTTTCTCTTAGTTGCATCTATCTATTTGTAAAGGTTCATTCCTTAAGTACTTATAGATTAATAAATGGAAATGATTAATTCATTTCCTCAATTTTATTTCATTATTTTTCTAAATTTTAGTTAAAGCTGAATTCTAAAATAAAACAAAAAATCAGGGGGATGTGTGACCAAATTTAAAATAAACAAACTGAATGGGTTTTGGGAGGGAAATCTTGGATGAGGATGGAACTCACGGAAGCCAGCGCTTTGCTGAGCGTCTCGCCAGGGGTTTGCGGGGGTGGGGGAGCAACAGGACTGCCCCCCGCTCCCCCGCCTCCTCCCGCGGCCCCGTACAGCGGGCTGGAGGTAGGTACGGCTGCCCCCGCTGGGGTAGATGCTTGAGGTGCGGCGCTCACCACTGAGCCCGCTCCACTTCCCCCGCCTCCACTTGTACCACCCCCGCCTCTGAAACTGGACATAGGCGGAAGTCCTGCAGCGAGGAGGGGTGATTCTTGCTGTTGCTGTGGTGACATGGTTCCATAGCCCTATACAAACATTCCATCAAATAAAACACTTCAAACTCTCCTCTAATCTATTGTTACATAAAACCAGCAAAGACTTACCATATCATGAGAGAGGTGCATTCCTGGAGGGTAACCGCCTACTGCTTGGGTAAGGTGAGGAGGTACGGGTCCAGCGGGTCCCCCTGGTCCAACCATACTGGCAGGAGAGCCGTAGTTGCCGTAAGCTGCGGCGGCCGCGGCCTGTGCTGCACCTGAGCCGCTCCACAGCTCATTGGGTCCTGGTCCTCCACTGCCATCTGAGACAAAAACACAACGAGAATCAGTACCGTGGACAGGACTGTGATGATGATAATCGACGTGGTGCCAAGTGGCGCCATGACATTGTGAGAAAGACGGACACCTCAACAAAGAGTACAAAACATCATAAAGAGGGGAGTTAAAGTAATAAAATTTTATGACGAGCATTAAAATCTTCCTTATACTCTTTATGAAAAAAATTAATTTAAAAGACAAACTTTTTATTATTATTATTTTACAAGCTCAAAAACTATGAAAAATACCCATCCAAATATTATTTGCAATAAGTTGAAATTATAAAAAAAAAAAAAAAAAATTAAAGATAAGGGAAAACGTCCTGAAATTTACAATCGTAATTTATAATCAAAGGTAGCATAAAATACTACGATAACTTCCTGTGACTATAAGGCAATCAAGATGACAGGTGTGCTTCACATGAGTGAAATTACAGGTCTTGTGTTGTTATAGTATATTGAATTTATAAAAATACTTTTTATTTTAACTGACGGAAAAATAAATATATAAGTAAAATAATTATGTTATCTAATTTTCAGCACAATTTCAATACAGCATAATTTATGCTACACTGCATAATCACAAGGTTACAGACAGAGCATAAATAATATGTTGTAGCATAAATAATATGTTCTGATTTTGCATCATTTATGCTATAATGACAAATGCAGCATAAATTACGTAATTTATTCTTTCCGAAAACTATCATGCAAAGTGCAACGTTTTATAAATAATAATGATAAATATGAAAGCAGAGTAAAACGTTTCTTTGTTAGCCTCTTGGACTATATATATATTATATATATATATTATTGTATGTTTAGTCTGAGTTATAAAAGGGAGATAGCGACGGCGGGGTTGTTTTGAGAACTCCGCACCTGCCGTATCGTCTGCGGGGGAGAGAAAGGGGTGAATGCATACCTGCGCTCGCTTGCTTTCTCGCACGAGCAACGTATGCACCCACCCACCCTATGTGACACCAGGTGTGTGACACCCCGCACGCCAAAATTATCAACAGTGCAGTGATTTTGCATTCTCTATTCATAGCTCGGGTTTTATTTCACTCAACTATCGTTTCAATACTTCAATAAGTAAATAGAAAGACGAAAAAAAAAAAAAAAAAAAAGTTCAAAGTTGCATTAACATTAGCTGACGTAATGGGGAAAAATATACGGCATCTAAATACCTGTGCTTTAGATTATTATTATTATTTTATTAGTCTTATTTGTGTTGTTTGATTAAATGTTGATTAGCATTGCCTATCACTATTTTAATTTAAGTTTGACAAGTCTTAATGCTTATTGTATTTAATTTGCTATGAACTGCTTGGGTCAGTAAAAATAATTTTATTGCTATATTAATTTATGTTTAATTTAATTGTTTCAATATTTCATGTATAATAAGTACAAGCTTTATAACATACTACAATTGGCTAATTTTATTTGATTCAATATTTTATTTTCTCTCGTTAATTTTATCCCAAATTTTCAGTAAGACGAGAAAAAAAAATCCCCGGAACAATAAAATAGTTGAACCCACACACAACAACAAGAAAACTTAAAAGAGATGAAGATACCAACTTTTTTCTGATTGTACTGTTTACTATTTATTGTGTCTCATAAAATTAATAGTTATGTTTTATAAATGTGTATATTGAAAGTCATAAAAAATAAAAGTATTTTCTAAACTGCAACTACCGCAAGAAATGAACAAAAAAAAATAATAATAACCACAACTTACCTCCAAGAAAGTAGGAGTCGCCATAAAGTCCACTAGTTTTAGGTGAGGTGTAACGCGGAGAATCTTGTCCAAATTCATCCGAGCCGTACTGTAACACATAAGAAAAAAGAAATTAAAGGTTAGATCATTGTTATCAATCACCAAAGATTTTTTTTTTTGTTTTTTTTTTAATATTATGAAATTTTAATGCAGTTTTATAAAAATCCGATTAACGCCTTAATAACACTCACGTGTGCAAATAGAGATGAGGTTGGTGCAAATGATTTGTAATAAGCACAGAACATTATTACCGCAAAATACTATAAGACAACGCGAGAAACCGCGACACTTGCAACTTTGGACACAAAATACTCTTTAGTTACTTAGCAGACCACACTTAAAACAGCGCCACTATAGCTTAAAAAAAAATAATATAAAAAAAAAAAAAAAAAAAAAAAAAAAAGGAAAAAATATTGCACGACTTTGTAAAGATTCTTCAATATCCTCCCCCTTTTTTTTCCTCTCTTTTTTTTATACATTTTTTTTTCTTTTTTTTTTTTTTTTCCATCTTTTCTAACTTTACAATAAGGCAGCAAAAACACAAAACTTGCGAGCTTCTATATATGGCCAACATACATATAAGCGATTAAACTTAAATTTTATATTAAATTTGAAATAAAATAAAAATATCGAATTTAAAACAATATTGTAAACTGATTGAGCTAAGGGGGTAAAAGAATTATAAAACTCTTGAATATGAAGCTCATTACCAGCAATTCAATAAAGTAGCAATACAAATTTTAACACACTTTCATATAAAAGAAATCAAAATGTAAATAAAGATGTGAATTATATATTACAGAGTATTTTATTAAAATTATATAACACAAAAATAAATAAATAAAAAATTGGATCAGAAAAATCTTTCCCCTTGAATAGCAAGAAGTAAAACATTCATGTTTGCTGCAGAGGTATAGAAATATTTAGATGTTAGGGCAAAATAACGTTATTTGTGGCTGAGCCGTGTGTTGTATAACCCCTCTCCCCCCCCCCCCTCCCCCCAGTCAGAGGGAGGTTGGTTGGGGTGAGATATTGAAGAAAAAGAAGAAGAAATGTGCTGACAAGACAAGGCGCGGTCACTTTGTTCGCCCATATATCAAATCGTTCCGCAGTCCTTCAATACGTTCGGTTCTTTCTGTTTTATTGCCCATGCATGATATGGACTGCATATATACCATGCTTGCTGCATATATCTTTTGCCCATATAAAACTTACATACAACCAACCCCACTTTTTGTTCTTTTCAATGGGGAGAAAACTAACTTCTTGACTGTACTAAAAAAAAAAAAAAAAAAAAAAAAAAAAAGCAACCTTAGCTTTATTTTTTTTTTCATACTTCGTATATCAAAATAAAATTGCTTTGGAATAATAAAAAATGACCAATACACCTTTGTGAAAGTTTTTTTCTTTTCTTAAATAATCAAATTACTCATATTACCTATTTATATTATTGATTAATATTTTAAAAGGTAATAATTAAGAGTTAATTTTTTAACAAGTAATAAATAACATAAATAATAAATGAGAAATATAATATTGAATGTTGAGGTTAAACGCTTTCTAATAAGAGGTTAATTATAAAATCAGTTAAATAAAAAATTGATTATGTGACGATAAAAACAAGCGTTTCCTCTCAAATATTATTAATTCCAAATGTATTTCATTATTTAGAGAGAGAGAGAGAGAGAGAGGAAATAAATAATGTGTCATGTATTATTGATAAGCAGAAAATGATGGTCAAGCAAGTTTTTTAATACCGTGAGAGTGTCCGGCCTAATCACGCGAAACGGATAATTTTCATCAAAAAACAGGTGCTCATACATTATATATTATACGTGCATCAGAAAAACCACCGGAAATGCGGGCCTAAGTGACGACCGATGTAACTTTTAATCATTTCTACTTTTTTTTTTCTTTTGTAAAAAGTCATAAAAAATTAAATACCCTTTTAAAAGATAAGCCTATATAGAGAGCTGCGGTATTCATGTAATAGTCATGAAAAAGCATGAATGTTTCATCATGTGCCGCACTCCAATCGTCAATATCATAGAGTATATAAAATACTATACCATCCCCTACTTACTCATATAGTGTGCTGGTAAACACATTCACTTCAAATAGAGTAATAATATATAATATAAAAAATATATCTAGGTTAATGATGTGAATAAAATATTAAGTCTTAAAATTTCATTATAATATACCCTTATATCAGTTAAAATATTTTTCAAGGACTCTAAAAAATTGCTAGTGCATAAGTATGCATAAAAAACCGAAAGGAATTTTTATCATAACGTCCGGAAATCATTAAATTGTTTTTAGAAACAGTATTCCCCTAAAAAAAAAAGTCAAAAGAAGGAAAAAAAACATACTTATTATTTGTGTAGAAGTATTTCCGTTTTATATATAAACGTAATTAATGTCAAGTATAAAAATGATTATCAATCATAATACTATACTAGTTTTTTTTTTAACTATTATTTATCAAATTATTTATATTTTCTCACGACCATTCATTACATTTTATGTTTAGAGATATATATCGGGACAGGGTATCACGCAAGTTAAAACAGACACAAAATTAAAAAGTGACCAAACCACACATATTATCAAGGTGCAATCAACTGCAACTTAAAGTAACGATATCCGGACTAATCCTGCACCGTCATATAACTATTATTAATATCATTAATTTTTATTAAAACTAAAAGTTTCTCAACTAAAATTTAATCCATCCATGATACAATTTTTTTCTATCTACTTTTTGTCCTCTCTCTCTCTCTCTCTCTCTCTCTCTCTCTCTCTCTCTCTCTCTCTCTCTCTCTCTCTCTCTCTCTCTCTCTCTCTCTCATAGCATAGCTTCACTATAGGGATGGTACGAGTGAAAAAAAAAATTGTGCGGTGTTGGTGGGCGACAGTGGTAACAGCTGCTACCAGCTAGCCCCAGTAAAAGACTTTTACTTGTCATATAGTGCCCTGTAAATCAGAGATTCCTACTGAAAAAGGGTATACAACAAAAGCTAACCTTTTCATATTACCCCAAAAAGAATTTAATAATAATAATAATAAAATTAATGTTATGGTTAAATAAGAATGAAAAGCTTTATTGATTAAAAATACGGAACTGATTTTTTTTAAAGTTAAAATATTAAGCCATGTGTGTTTTTAATATATTATAATAACAAATTATAATCCAATTATTATTGTATTGAATTAGCAAACAAGTAAATATTTTAACTCTTTAAAAACGTTAAGTTTAAGTATAGAGTGAAAGTTTACTTTATAATAATAAAAATTATAATAAAAATTTTGTAAACACGTTTTGGTTAAAATTATCCGTACCACGTACTTTTTTTTCAATATAAATTTTATTTGTTTCTTTATTGCAATAAAAATACATTAACAATTTGACATGTAAATATTTGATACTGAGATTGGAAAGACTACTTGACCAACAACAATCATTTTACAACGGAGAAGTTTTTTTTTTTTTTTTTTTTTTTTTTTTTTTTTTTTTTTTTTTTAGTGTCGCAGCAGAGATAGAATGTCACATCAAATATACAAGAAACTGCGACTGAATCGCAATCTAAATGGACCATAAAACACAGATACATACATACATCATACATATAGCTATGCTATATATATATATATAACAAAATAAAAATAAGGAGTAGAGAGAGAGATATAGAGTGAGAGGACATTCTTTTTCTTTTTCAGGTAATGCTTCAACAAGCCGTTCACAAAATTTAATGTTCAACACAAAAGATATTATAATGTATATAATATACAGTATGTATAAAAATAATTTTATATTATTATAAATGCAAAGTTTTTCAATATATGACACAATTGAAAAGTCAAGAGAATGTTGAACTTTTTTCTATTTATGTAATAATCGATTTTTAAAATTAAATCATATTATATGATAACAGTATTGCATAGTTTACCGTATAAAGAGATAGATAGTGGCTTCATAAAGAAATCTCTTCTCAATGATAAATCATGAGAAGGGATTATTGTACATACCAGTGGCGTAGCCAGGATTTTACCACAGGGGGGGTTCAGGATAGAAATGATGGGGCGAAGCCCCCAAAAGCCCGCCGCAGGCGCGAATTTTTTTAAGGCCACGCCCCTTTTTTGATGAAATTTGCACTTGAAATGTATTTATAATGCATTTGATTTTAAATGAGGCAAAATTTAGTTTGTAGACGTGCCAAAATGTGAATTTGCTTTTGACAATACAAAAATTAAAACTGCTACATTTTCCTTGCTACGTACATTATTAATATTTTATATTAGAGACAAAACTTTTTGATATTTAGTCAATGTATTGACTGGGATTATGGAGTGGTGTAGCTCAATAACAAAATATGGCAAGCAAAAAAAAAAAATAATAATAATAATAATAAAAATGAAAGAAAGAAATAAGTTAAATGGATCTAATCTAAATCGGGCAACCCCTTTGACGAAATAAAAGAATACAGATCTCACATTCTATTATTATTTTCAAGTTCAAATTTTTTTTTATAAGAGTGCATTTTGTTAAAGAATTTTTTAAAATAGAAAAATTATAAACTAACTAAAAATTATGAATTACAGTATTGACTGTATTTCATTTTAGCACTGCATTTACGCAGCCCGCAGTACATAAAACACCTGATGACCGCAACCCGAAGTACATAGAAACTTTAAAAATATATCAGTAAACGTTACTGAAAGAAATTTCTTACGTTACATTGTTAAAAGATCATTTTTAAGGAATTCAAAATTACAACACGGACAGAAAAATCAACAGGGCAACCTTGTTACTACACATGTCAATAGGAAATTTTGTTAGTTCCAACACGATTCCATCTTATTTTTCATAGGAATATCCTCTTACTAGCAAGTGTCTTAAATATAAGACACCTTTTTATTAAATTTAATAAGCTCGCTCTGTTAAATTTACGTTTAAATACTCAAGAGTGTGACATATAATAAATATTTTTATTAAACCTGAAAAGTTGTAGGTTTATAAGAATCTACAATGTAAAGTTTGTTAATTTTTAAACTGCACTTTATAAATATTAATATGAATTCTGTGTAAGAAGTAACAAAGCATTAATTGTGAAAATCTATATTTCGGTTGTCTCTTAGCTTTAACAAGGTAAACCTGTTACAATGCATAGCGCACGCGAAGACTAAAATATTTAATAGCTTTTTAACAGGATTTACCTTGTTAAGGGTGAAGCGGCGCGAGAGGGTGCGCATAGGCACTCGCCAGCCCTGTAGGTGTTATATAGCGAGTGGAGTGGACCTTGTGTTATGTGTTTTACTTATGTGGACTCTTGTTTTCGACCAAAAAGTTTAATTTGCTATATATTAGTGCACCAATTAGTCTTTAAATGAAAGTACTATGTAATAAAATTCAACTTTTCAACTTAAAAGTGACTTGTGAATATGGTGTGAATGTGAGCACAAAGATACAACTTCACACGCCGCTTTTGACTACACAGCAGCCATATTGTGCAGACTGCAGACATATACCGGAGATTTAGTTGTAAGTATTTTAGTTTATTATTTTTATTATTAATAGTTTAATAAGGATCCATGTATAAACCTGGTTATTTAAATGAAAATGGGTGAGTAAATAAATAAAATTGAATCTTATGTGGTATTTTTGTTCTTTTCACAGATTTCCAAGATGCCTATATACATCAGAAATAATTGAAGAGTGGTGTTATCGTAAAATTATTCCGTGTATATATTTTACAAGCTATGTAGTGTAAAAGCAGTGGTGAACATTTACTGTACGTATAGACACAATATTAGTATATACTTTTAAATCAAATCTGTATGATATGTGTATTTTGTTTTGTAATATATTATTTTTGGACTTATGTAATTTATCTCATTAACTAAAAAGTTGTATTCTTATTTAATTTCTTTTTAATAAAAATATTTTGACACTGAATTATGTTACATTCTAATTACTACGCCTATGTCTCATATTGTATATTTTAACATATTTTTGGTACATCATAATATTTCAGCATTATAGCATCTTTGATCGTCGATATTAATAAATTTTAAGCACGCTTAAATTGCAACACTCCGAAAGATGTTATTTGTAATAATTTTAAATATATAGCATTTAACAGAGTAAAAGTGTATAGGTAGTAATAGAGCAAACCTTATTAAAATACTACATGATAGTAGTATAAAAACTTAAACGTCAATCTTTTTAAATCTAATATGCCAGTCGTGTAAGATTTTAAATGCCCGCGTTATTATATCTAACAAGCTTTACCTTGTAGAATCTAATACTGCTCACCATATAGGATAGAACAGAGCGGGGAGTGTTGCTTTCTATATAGTCACATTTTAAATTCAATAGGGTTTTCTCTGTTAAGTCTAATATTCTGCAGTTTTAAATTTAATAAATATGAGCATATTATTTTTAACAATGTTTTAGACGTACCTACACTTTCAACATGGTAAACTTGTTAAAGTTAACAAAAACCTTGTTGATTTTTCTGTCCGTGAACCTCAAAATAATTTTGAGCTTCAAATCATTGATAGAACGCATTTTCATTTTTTTAATTTTTTATAGTTTAGATTTCGTCGTATTTTATACACAGCACTGTCATTTTGTCCGTTTAGTCTAATTTATTTATTTATTATTGTTTTTTTAAGTTCAAAACTATACTATATACTCATCAGTGATCACACTCATCAGGTAATATTGTTTTACGGAAAAATAAAAATCAATCAAAATTAGAGAGAATTTCAGCATCTCTTGTACACAATTTTTGCTATATTATAAATTAACTTCTTCATAGTATTTTCTTTCTGAAACTGGCTAACGTTGTCCTGTCCTGTTCTTTTGGTAATCTACTATGTGTCACTTCTGCTTCTGGTGATTTCTTTTTATGATAAAACAAAAATTTCAAATATTATGGTAATAAGTAATAACTAATTCATATCTTTAAAAAATATTTACCTTAACTCTTTATTTTTTAATACTTTTTTTTTTTTTTTTTTGCATTTTTGTATTTCTGTATTTTTAAACTATTTTTGTTAGCAACAGTTTAAAAAGAGAATGAGTATATAAGTCGGCACAAAACTGGGTCAATTTGAAATAAACCCCAAGAAACCAATTAAAAATTATAAGGGAAATTGCAAAGAATGTCTCTAATAGGGATCAAGTTTTTTATCTTTTTGCATTTTTTTTTTTTTTTTACTTTTTGCAACAACACAAAAATAAAAATCATCGAATATGGACTAGTATAAACTTAATATGCTTGAAAACTGGATAGTTTTTACTTTTATAAATATTTTTGTTTATTAGAAATAGAAAATGTTAAAATAGAAAATTTACAGTTAAATAAAAAACGTAGCTAGTTACTCGCATTTGGTTATAGTACTACAAAATATTTGATATTATATATATAGCTTTAAAGCTAATATAGTGTCTATACCGCTGTACTATGTATCAGTGGAGAATGTAAAATTAGTAAAAATTAAACATTTAACATATTCGAGCGAAGCGAGAAATTTTTTTAGATTTTTTCTCCTAAAATACGATTTTTGTTGCACAATTTTTGTTCGATTTTTATATATTTTCCAAATCCACAGGGGGGGTTTGAACCCCCAAACCCCCCCCCCTGGCTACGCCACTGGTACATACACATATAATGTCCCTTAACCTTTCAGTTCTCACAAACTGGGCAGAAAACTTGTAAATTAGGCACCCCGCGCTACAATTTCTATTGTAGACCCAATATTCATGACGTCATGAATTCCTAAAATAGTCTATTTTAGTTTTTTAACTCCAGCTTTTAAGAGAAGAATAATATGTGTATGAATGATGGTCCCATCTCATGAATTTTACATTTTTGGTTTAATTTTTTTGAGGCCAGTTATTCCCTTAAAGATTGAAAAAAAAAAAAATAATAATAATAATAAAAATGTAATGAATAGTAAGTAAGGTATTGAGTTTCTGATGTCATACACATTTCCTGACACGTGCATGCAATGTGACCCGTGTCTCTTGCTTGCAATGCCTGCATCTAAAGATTCTGTGACACAATGATAACATCTCAGGTCACGAAACATTACAAAATAATAAAGGGTTGATTTACTGCTGCAAGTAAAAGTAATCGTAAACCTTTTTGTATTAGTTTCGTGAACTAGACTTTTTTTTTTTTTTTTGTGTGTGAAACAAATATCATACCACTGTTACGTATATACTTTGAAGTTCATAACATTATGCATGTTAGGATTTAAATATAAATAATAACCATATGCTATATGAACTAAACAAAAACCTTCTTTGATTCATAAGTTTTTAACAGTATATACACACACACATACACAAAAAATGGGTGTTTTCCTTTAAGACAATATGTTTAAATGTAACCATTTTTTTTTTTAAAAGTAATGTTTGTATTCAATACCAAAACAAGTATAATCGATTTTACTATTAAAAATAAACAATATATCGATTTATTAAAATTAAATCAATTTTTTCTTCTTCAAAAAATATCAAGTGTAGTATTAATTCAAAAGAAAAAGCACTCTCACTTATAATATTATAATTTTAACATAACCAGAATATTTTTAATTTAAATAAAGTGAGGGCGTGTATAAAAAAAAAACTTTAAGTGCACTGGTTGGTGTACACTACACTAGATGTGAGTGCATTGCGGAGAAAACGTGTTCTATTTTATTTTATTCTAGTATTACAACTTATAAAGCTTGTCAATAAAGTCTTTTGATTAATAGAATATAACCTAGGGAATAATTATGAAGTCCGAGATTTAATAACTATATACTTCTATAATAACTACACACAGAAAACAGATGTTTACGTATATACAAATGTTTAGAAAGTATACAGTCTTTTTACTAAAATTTTGATTTCTATTGGCACATGGAAATAAAATGTATTTAAATAGTTTTGCGTCAAGTAAATTCTTCATTTGATGGCCATAAGTAAATAAAAATCAATTTTTTAGTAAAAAAAGACTGTACCTTTGCTTTGTAAAGTGCATGCTTTGATTGTACGACAAAACACCAGTGCATGTGTCACTAAATATCCAATCTTAGTGTCGATGCAAATATGATGAGTGAAAAAGATACACGGGTTTTCCGTAAACATTAATTAATACTCTCTGACCCATTTCTCTAGTAGACAGTACCATTTATTGGAAGTGTGTACACGGAAAAAAATTACTACCTATGGCAGGTATATGAATCCTATATTTTGCGATAGGTACACTTTGATTTGGAACAGGTAGTAATAAACTACAATACCATACTAAATCTAAGTGAGTTACACCTATATTGTAGCATATTGCACCTGAATTAGATATTATTGTAGTATAATAATACCTGTTCTAGGTTATATGTCTACCTATTGCATTTACAGAATAATAAATACCTGCCTCAAGTATTAATTTGGTTTCCGTGCAAACAACATTGTTGTGCATTGTGATTGTAGGATGAGAGAAATGAATAAATATATTTTGAACATTTTAAAATGCTAAATCTCTAGTAATCAAATTTTGTATAATTTTAGATCTATGCATTAGAATGTGATATAAGTATGAATTAGAGACGATGAATGAAATGTTTTTTAGTATCAATTTTAAATTATACCATTATAGTCTCTACTATTTTGCATTCTAAGTGTATCCATCCATATAGCTTTAAGACTTTTGCTACCCCCCTTTATAAGTACGTATAAGAGATGTTTAAATAGAGATAAAGAAGTAATAATAATAATAAGACTTGATCATAATTTGTGAAGCTAGGAAGCATAGTAGTATATAACTAGGTCACTCGATACAATCGATAACAAATATGCCAGCCGCCAATATATTTACTATTTACCCCCCAAGCATTATTATCTCTCTATGACTTATTTATATGTGTATTAAAAATAAACTTGATTTTGAATGTTTTTAAAAAAATAATAAATATATTTATATACACACACACACACACACACACACACACACACGTATATAATTACATTATGATATAAATTTTATTTTAAACTATAACATTATATTATCGTTTACTTTCTACTATGTAATATATTATATTGACTGATAAAAAAAATTTATAGAAAAATTAAAAACATTTTAATTTTAGATTCATTAAAAAGACTTGTTATAAAGTTTATATTTATTATACTTCTCTCTCTGTCTCTCTCTCTCTCACTCAATGTGTCTTTTTTTTAAATTTATATAAATAATGCACTTTTCAAAGCTGGTTTATTTATTAATGTTAATTCGAGCAACTTTTAGTTTCTAAGTTAACAAAGTTGCGACGTTGTTATACTGCGTTTTGATATAATGAGAGAGAGAGAGAGAGAGAGAGAGAGAGAGAGAGAGAGAGAGAGAGAGAGAGAGAGAGAGAGAGAGAGAGAGAGAGAGAGAGAGAGAGAAATTATGGTAAAGTAGGTATATTTATAAGGAAGGTTGTATACATCACAAAAATCTTGATTACACTATAAGAGATACAATGTATAATTCTTCTATAACTACGATGTAAGATTAAAAAAAAATATTAAAAAAAAAAAAATGTTTCTCTTTTAATCAAGAAATGATTTCACGCTAAATTAAAAATAAAAGATTGAATGAATCTATATACAAGCGTATAGATACAAAAATAATTAATTATAAGAAAAAAAAAAAAAAAAAAAAGCATACAATAATAACAAAAACTGTTTTGCTTTTCATCACGATGAAGATTTAATTGCATGTTGTGGTGTGTAAGAATATAAGCTTGGTGCATTGATTGCATCTATCTCTCTCTCTCTCTCTCTCTCTCTCTCTCTCTCTCTCTCTAGTCTTTTGTGTGCAGTTCATCTATATTATTATATATGACGTCACGGTCTTTGGTTCGATGTCTCGACCCCTTACTTTTCAACAGTATGCTGCCACCTGGAGCTGTCACATTGAACTTTAACCTCTTTGTTTTGGTAATTGTGGTCGTACGTGTCACAATCAAAGGCAAAATAAACATTTTATTTAAGTATCATTTTATAATATTAGAGAATAATAATTAACATACCTTATTATCTAAAATTAAAGACATAAACACGCTGATTTATTCAATTTCATTTTCATCAGTTATCACTTATCTGACGTCACAATATTTTGAATTTATAACGTCACTCTGATTGGCTGATGAGGCTGTCAAGTTATTAATTTAAAATCTTGTGACGTCAGATAAGTGATAAATAAACTGTCAAAATAAAAATAAAATCAACATGTTCATGTCTAATTTATGAATAATAAGGCAATATTAAAGCATTATTCTAATATTTTAATGATAAAAAAAAGTAAGTGTATTATGCCTTTAAGAGGAAAGTTTGTCGAGACTTCTAGAGATTAGTGAGACTACTTACGTTCCATCAAAAGAAAGAAAGAAAAAAGTGTAAATATGAATGAGAAAACAATTTCTCGAACAACATGTTAAGTTGTAAATTATAAATCAGCAACGTTTTTAAGTTATTTTTAAAAACTTATTTATTTATATATATAGCTATTTTATGCCAAGCCGTGAAAGATTTTTAAGCTAATTATGTGTTTGTTTATAATAATTTTATATAGAAGCAAAAATATCCAACATCTATTTCAGATTTATTAATTGAGTGGCGTAAAATTTGGAGTAGAGAGAAACACATATATACAGAGAGTAGATAGAAAAGTTTTGAGTGTGTCCCGCCCAAAAAGTCAGGTCGGGAACTGACTTGAGTGGTGGTGAAGCCCGCGAGTGTGAGTCCCCAGATTTAGCCTCGCGGACTGAAATAGTCACAAACGCTCTCTCTCTATATCTTAGCACGGGGCAGCAAAAGTTCTTATAGCTTCTCTTTCACCAGCTATATAAGCTATACCATGCCATGGACACACGATAAAAGTGCAAAAGGGAAATTCCTTGACGTTAAAAAAAAAAGAAAAAAAAAAAAGTCATAACTGTCTACATAAAATTTGAAGCAGCATTTAGTACTAAATTCACTTAAGTCGTATTGGCAGCAAATTAAGAGACACCCGAAGTGTTGACAGATAACGTCAATTAAGCATTACTAATGGACTTTAATTTTTTGCCTACACAAGGAAGTGTGAGGTTAAAAGGTTATCAAAGGGATTGACCTGCACCTTGACCTAGCTTGGTGACAATCACACCAACCCTCTTGCCTATATAGCCAATCAAAACGTCGTAATTAGAACATGAACTACACTGTAATACATGGAAGTGGCCCGAGTAAAGTAAATAAATATAGAAACAATCTCATAAATTTATATCAATCATATTATATATAGTTGCGTGATATGTCATATAAAAAATACAATAAATTTTGCTCCTTATCTTATTGGACTGCATGCAGTAGCAGTATAATTGCGTCTCTTTTCATCAGCTATTATTACAAATATATAAAATTCTAAACGTCATTGTTGAGAAATTGTCAATTAAAAAAATTTTAATGACTATTTAAATATAAATATATAATTTTTATATTGCGTTGTTAAAGAAAGAAAATATATAATTCTTATAATGTGCAATTTGAAAGAGGAAGTGATAAGAACTGTATCAAGAAAGTTTCCAAAGAAAAATATTTTTCCTGCTTTTAGTATAATGGTAAGACCATGGACGTCACCTCTTCATTTTTTTTATTTTTTATGAGCGCAGATAATATTTCTTGCAAGTTCATATTTACCGATTTCATTTTTTTTTTTTTTTGGCAGCAGGTCACTCAAAATTTTCCTTGATGTGAATTTATATATGTACATCATATACGTGAGAAGGAGAGAGGATGGGGGACCATTTGACCTCTACAAGATAGTACATATATGTATGACATGGTAATGATACCGACGACAAGTACACACCCAAGTACACAGGATATATAAAAAAAAAAAACCTCAATTTTATCATATTATATTTGTCAATTGTCATCTTATACACTGCACTCACTTACTCTTTCTTTTTTCTTTAATACCAAGGTGACATTATTTGACATTAACTAAAATTAAACTTGCACCTGTTTTTTTTTTCTTTTTCATAAAGTAATAAAATAAGATAAGTTATTATTATCATTGCCAATACAAAGTATCAATTGAATAAGTATATAATACGAGATTGAATAAGAAGTTGCCGAAAGTTACGAGATGACGTCATTGGTGTTTGCTCGAAATACAGAGAGGCGCCGAAGTGTCTGGTCCGGCCTGGCAGCTCTCTCTCTCTCTCTCTCTCTCTCTCTCTCTCTCTCACACACATACATACACTTGGCACACGTCTCTTTATAACATGCATCTCTAACTCCGTCACCATACATTCACAGCATTGCACCATGCATTATGTCACACTTCACGTATCACCTTTTCACACCCATTATAAATGTAGTGTATAACGTAACGTATTTCAAATTTGTCATCGTAAGAAGAAAAAAAAATATAACTGCAAGTGCAAACCAATTTTAACTATTAGCAATAAAGAAGACCTTTTCTATAAAGTGATAATTTTATTTCATATTCTAAAAGAGGACATTGTCCTGAATCGACTGATATGCGAATGTCTAATTTTTCATTTCATTAAGTATTTTAAAATAATTTTTGAAAATCAAAAAATGACGTCACAGTAGGCAATTTAGTGGGCATATAGGAAAAAGTTACTGTGACGTCACGACTTAATTTTTTTTATTAAAAATACTTCTAGTGAACCCAAAAATAAAAAAAAAAAATCGCAAATCAATCGATTCAGGACGATATCCTCTTTTAGAATATTCAATAAAATTATCCCCTAAAGTTTAATTTGTCATCTTCATTCCGCCAAATAAAAGCAATAATGTATGCTAAATCACCTGATGAAAAGCAATGAGATTCAGTTTAGTTGCTGGGCGCATACATGATGCTATATTCATGAACACCTGGGCTCTACCGCAATTGACATCTCACATTACATCGCTTTTTTATTATTATTATTATTATAATCATATTTGCATTAAGATTTAATAGAAAAATTGAACTTTAAGGGGGTTTTATAATGAGACACGCGCTTGTCACACGCCCAAATGGTCAAGTCAGGCATCCGGCTGACCATCAATCAAACAAGTACTTCACCAGTAAATATTACATTAACCTATGCAGCATCAGCTCAGCACGCGCCACTAATTTCCATATTGTCTTCTTGACTTTATATTTTCCTTTCTATATATATTTTACATTACCTTCACATAATACGGTGTGTGTGACTGTCAATTCAATATCTAACCAAAATATTATGCAAATTATTAAGAAGTTATTAGTATTTTACTAATTAGATCCTTGAGAAAAATTTTAAATGATGAAAGAGGGATATATGTTGAATACATTTTATAATTTGAATTCATTCTCCTTTATATACGTAATTCAACATACAAGAGAAAATTAAATTACGTAATTTATGCTGAACTGCATAATTAATCGAAGAGCACGCAATGTTGCTATTCTATAATAATGAAAGTAATCATGCTGAACATCTTAACAATTATATATTTGCCATTTTCTGAATGGAAAATAAATGACTCCGGCCAAATCAACGTCAATTTTTAGGTATTTGTTAGAATATTAGACATATTTTTTTGTTCACTGTGTTCTACGCCTTTAATCGCTATACAATATAGCATAAATTATGAAAATTTGTACATAAATATTGCTGCATTGAGGTAGCATAATTATTACGTATTTATTTGTGTACGTATATAGATCAAATTTTCCTTCTTAGAATTACATTGTAAAGTTTAACTTATAATTGTAAAGTGCTGAACTAAAAAGCATTACAACATTTCAAATACATACAAATTTCAAGATATTTTAACCTTTTTAAGTAACTAATTAGTAGAAAATAAAGCCATTAACGAACGATAAATTCACATCAATAATTCAAACATTTTTTTAAAATTAAAAACAAAAATCTATTTTCTAAGTTGTTACTTTCTCGTACATGTAAAAAAAAAAAAAAAAAAAAAAAGATCTCGTATATATATTTATGGTGTTACAGATGAATTTCCTGCTTAATATACTTTGTTCGCTATACATTTTGTTTAATTTATTTGTGACATAGCTTGTTGATTTGATTGTTGCATTGAGACGTGGAGAAAGCGTTTGCTTATTGAGGTAGCTATATAACCTATAGCTGGTGCCCGCAGTCCACTCTATATTTTATTATATACTGTTCTCCACCGACTTACATTCATTATCAATAACTTATTATTTTGCAATCTTAAGTAATAATAAATGTCTCATAATTATTTCATGCTTTTATAAAAATAAATAATATACCCTAAAGGTGAGAATGTTTATAAAAGGTACTTTTCTTGATTTATATATATATTTTTTTTTCATGACGGCTTCATATATATGAAAAAAAAAAGTGGAGTAAAATTATGAGTATATTATAGACAAATAAATTTCCAATTCTATTTTTATATATTTTAAAACATAATCTCCCCTTATAAAAAAACATACAAAAAAGCCATGAGGGTGCATAAAATGTATGATCTACAATTGTATTGAGTACGCCTTATGGGAGTGGCTGTTGAATAAGTTTTTTTTTTTTTTTTTTTTTTCTATCGACTATAACTTCACCCACGTTACCTTGATTTGCCTACACAATTCATATATACACCAAAGAAAGAGAGCAGAAATACAAGTTTTCATTCATCAAGTTGGCATACAGACAGAAGGCCCGCGGACAAAAGGCCCTACGACAAAAGACCCTACCCGTGCGCCGCTCGCCGATATGCTTTACCTGTGCGCACAGCCAGGGCCTTTTGTCCGAGGGCCTTTTGTCCACGGACCTTCTGTCATACATTCCATCAAGTTATACACCGATCTGTATGTATGTATATAAAGCAAAGAGACGATTCAGAGACGATGCTGGGGGCATCGTTATGGACCACAACCATAGAGTAAAAATAGAATTAACTTTTAAAGACACTCTTCCTTTAACACTATAATATATAATAACATTTTAGTTAATTAAGTTCTTATAACATAAAAATAATTCACAACTCTAATTAATTTAATTATCTTTATATTATATTCGAATGATATAAATTTATTTTAATTTATGATCTTGTTTATAAAAGTTCATTAAAATATAGACTAGAGGTATACTTTTTTTTTCTTTCCAATTGAAATTACATAAACTTTTATATTTAACCATTATCGTAATTTAATTAATTAATAAATATTATATTGCTTTCATTTTTTTTTTTAATTTATATCTTAAGTAAGGTGCATTAATTAATCATGAAACATGTGCCACTGGTAGTTAATGTTATCAACTCTCACCTGAAGTAATGTTGGCGAGACACACTCCTATATATACGCAAAAATCAAGAAATTAATTAAATTAATTGATACACGATGTATTAATAATATAAATTGATTGGCAACAATGTATTCGTATAATAATAATATAATGATGTGGCAACTGCGTATTTTAAGTTTCTTGATGGTTTCTTATATACTGTACCATGCTCACTTAAATAAAAAGAAAATGAAGAGAGTAATTTGATATCTTAGCCGAGGCAAAGAGAAAACAAAGCGAGAGAGAGAGAGAGAGATGCTGCATTAGCCAAGTATAATCTGCTGCAAGAAATGGACCATTACCATTAGCTATAACACAAATATTATGCTGTAAAAAAATATATTCTCAGAAATGAACGCAATGTCACGTAGAGGAAACTATATCATTCATAAAATACGGGAGTCATAATTATTTAAAATTTCTAATTAAGAGGTAAGACCATTGGTCAAAAGCTATACAAGATACCACTAAAAAAAATGTAAATCCATGTATTTTACATGTAAATCCATGTATACAAAATTCAGTAGAATAAAGAGAGACAGTAAGTCTCCATGTGCGTTAAGTCGAGAGTGAGTGAGTATTCCCCATCACTTTATTTTGTACTGCTAGTTACTGCTAATGCTGTGTAATGAAATAGAAATTTTGGTGGACCTCGGTGGGGTACCGCTTGTATCATCAGGTAGTCAGGTAGTATGTCGAGGAGGGTACACGCGTATTCAAGCAGACTTGGCGACGCCGTGTAGCCTTGTTGCCTGCTTCTGTATGTTTGCTACTGAACTGAACTGAGTTGCGCTCGCTCGCTCTCTCAGCCCGCGGGCCGCTTCCATGGGCCGCCGCGTTCGCCATGATGTAGCCTCAGGCAATAACATACCAGAGACACACAAACTTGATACCTTGCCTACATACACAGTAACGAGAGAGAGAGAGAGAGAGAGAGAGAGAGAGAGAAAAAATCCCTCCTTCGAGCAATCACAAAAACTTTCCTAATTGCACAAATTGACTTTTTTATTCTTTTTAAGAGAAATTCAATATATTATTATAATCATCAGTCATTACATTATACATACAAATGCATTAACAATTAAGATAATAGTAATATTTGGCTAAAATATGTATAAAAAAAAAGGTCATGGACGTAAAATATTTAATTATAATCTTAAGTTTTAAAAAATATATTAATTTCTTAATCGATATAATAAGGTTGTAGATAATAAACTTTTAGTACATTGCCTTTTTTTATTATTATTATTTTTCTGAAAAAAAAATTTTGATGGAGTTTAATATAAAAATACAAGGTAATAGTTTTTTCCCCCTCTTTTAGTTAAAACATGAAGCTATAAATTAACGATAAATAATGTAATTTTATATTATTTCATGATCTCAATAAGAGGCCTAAGGGCATCGTAAAGCCTCAATAACCGACCGTACAATACATACATATACGATTTTTCATAAATTGAGTATAAAATAATATAATAAGCTTGCCATATATGATAATGTAGAGAGAGAGAGAGAGAGAGAGAGAGAGAGAGAGAGAGAGAGAGAAAGATCATAAAAATTTAATAATAATTTATTATAATGATCATGTATAAATATAAACAATAGTAAAATAATTTTTATTTATTTAAATATAATTAAAAATCAATCATACCGACAATTGAGGATTACAATAATAACATAAAAAAAAATGTAATGGATATATACAAACAAAATAAATATTAATTTTATTTAATTAAAATTTATTATACTAATATAAACGTCACATAAAGTGAGCTTATTGTATTAATTTATGGAAACACATAAATAAAAACAAGTTGATATAAAAATATAAATTTTCACGAACTTGCCAAATATGGGCATTGATATGTATAATATATATTTTTTTGTCTATACTTATCACTTTATAGTTTTCATAGCATAAAAATAACATTTTTTTTTATATAATATCGAGAGGCGGAATAAAAAAATAAACAAAGGAAACCCGGATCTTGAATATTATACAATAATAAGTTAACATATTAACTGGCAACTGGAAAGATTTTAATGCATGATATTTGTCAAAATATTATTACTTGTATGAAAATCACGACTGTTGTTTTTAAGTTTTGTATTTTTAATATGATCTTATAGTGTCCTTTAAAACAAAAATGATGACGTCATATTTAAATAGTCGATTAGGTATTTTATTATAGTGTTTGTTTGTGAGTAAGTTTGGCAGGTAGGTTCGCAGGTAAGAATAGCTGCTTGAGAAGGAGATGGTGTTGGCTAGTAGTAAGTAAGTAGTGAGGCTGGCTGACTAGGCAGGCAGGCAGCAGGGCAACATCGCGGGGGGAGTGGGAGGGATGCCGAGGCGGCGACAAGCAGTCTGCCCAGACTTTTTCTCTCTTTCTCTCTCCTTGTTACGTCTCTTGTTTAGTTGTTTAGCCAAGCACATTCTTCAACATCTCACGACAACTATCTTATGATATAAGGTGACGATATTATAGCAACTAAGAAAATTTAACTATACTACTACCCCGTAATGTCACGTAATACTTCTTCTTCCTAACTTATTTTATGCTTTGCTATACGTTTATTTACGGTGTTTTTGCTGTTTTATTTTCTTCCTGAACATTCACAGAAAAAAAAAAAAACTCTTATATCGCGAGAAGCTCTCTCGCGATGCGATGCCTACAAGGCCGACTACCTTAGATTCTGCCCACTCTGCTTTATAATATTATACACACATATAAGATGAGAGTATATTATCTGTAGCCATTCAATAGCATAGCAAGCAGGCAAGCAAGCAGCAAAACAACAACCACTCCCTGAATGACAAGCTAATGTAATTAGATTGGACCACCATCAAATAAAACACATAAAATCATTATATGAAATTACGATGTGCGATCAGGAATTATATCTGGAGATTCAAACGCTGGGTGAAAAAAGTAAAAAAAATTATCATTTTTATTTTAATGTCACAGATTGGAAAGAAAGAAAGAAAAAAAAAAAAAAAGTACGAGACAAGGTTGTGGGGAACACCAAAGATATTACTGCAACATTGTTGCTAAGACGAATTATTTATTGTACGAGATAATGTAGATGCACAACGCTATTACTGATGCATTTCAAATCAATCAGACAGAACCATTATCAATCAAATTATCGATAGTAGTTCTTGTCATAATAATAAATTCAGTCTCTATACAATTTTCATAAAATGAGAAAATTGTGTACGTTAAAAGTACTATTAAAGCTTTATTTTATATAGTCTGCTGACTGACAGTTCGCAAGCAATATACGGTTGCATTTTTTTTGTTTTTTTTTTTTACATTTCTTGCTATCAAATTTATTACACTGCATAAACATGAGTTTAGTTTGTAAATCTATGAGTACAGAGAGTTACGTTTACTGTAACATTACATGCAGCATACACAATCAATATAATGACGTAATGCGTGTTTTATATCACTTCAAAGGCGGCCTGGGAAGACACAAATCAAGGACAATCCACACTATTTTCTAACTGACATTTTTTTAATACACTAAAAGGGCCAATCCAGTCTAAAAATATATATATATTTTTAAAAATTTGCTGTTTATTATTGGTTTTATGCAAAAATATCTGATATATTATAGTATACGTAATTTTTTTAGTTCTAGCGCGCTATGGTTTTAAATTTTCAGGATCCCGGAATCTAAAATTTTTATTTTAGGGACACTCAAAATGTATACTATAGAGCACTAGAACATAAAAAGTTACGATAAACTTACTCTGGGTAATTTTTGCCTAAAACCATGAATAATTAGCTCGGCAATTTTTTAAAACTGGCTGGTTTCTGAGAATGGATTGGTCCCTTAAAAGTAATTTTGTATTCAGCAGAGTTCAAGAACCTTTATTAAAAAAGGAGCGAGAGCTAGAGAGAAAAGCTACCCTGAAGTCTCTTGAGAGAATTGTAAAAAAAAGTACCTGATCCTTGAATAAATTACCGAGTATTTTATACCCAAGAGTCAATTCATGAAATGAAAGGATTAAATTATTAACAGTTGCAATGATGGACAACGAAATATTATTCAGTAGCCGCAGTTTAGGCAAAGCAGGAGTTTCTACATCTCTGACAACTAAAAAAGGTGACCGCCACAATGGTACTCGCGGTGTGGGGGCCCTCTTAGTCACATGCACCTGACTTTTGCCTTGGTAGCCAAAAAAATAAGAAGCTGTATTATATTTTTATTTGATACCACAAAATACCTTTTCGAGAATTTGTTTCTTTCTATAATCCTTCTTCCATACAATTTAACGGTACAATTAACTCCAAAACTAAAAAGGAATAGAGGGCGAGAAGCAACCCGAAAAGTCTATCAATATAATATTATATTCCAAAATTCACATGAATCACTACCTTAACCTTGGATATGATCTGTTATCTGTACCACCTTAGGGATATGTCTAAATGTAAAAACTTTTCTAAATTTCATAAAATTTTAATTTTTATCAATCTGGTTCTTCTCAGTTCTCACTATATATAGAAATGTAAAAAAAAAAACATTTCTTCAAAATTAAATTTGGAAATATAATAGTTTCGTGACAATTTAGTCACTAAAACCAGCCTGTATATAATTATAAAAACGGAAAGATAATTATATACACTTAACCTAACAAAATTAAAATCTAATTTCATTTTGTATAGGTAATTAATTTGATATTAGAGAATCACGCTAGGTGGACAAACGAACAAGTGGACCACCTGTCCGCACGCATGCCAGAATAGTGTTGCACATCTTGCAATACGAAAAATCTAAATAATATTGTCAAATATTGCACAGAAAAATGTAGTTCCTGCACATCAAATTTACAGGAACAAATAAATTATTTAAGTTCTGCTGCATTGAACAATTATTATATATTTTTTTATTGTAGAGCACAAATGTTGATATTTGTAATAACATAAGTAAGTATGCTGAACTATTATGTTATGTTTCACCATACGCAAGACACAAATAAATTAAAGCCATAGACCACATAAAACAACACGTGCTTTTTAATGAATAAACACGTAATGGGATCTTCAAAACTGTTGACAATTTTTACCAGAATGTTAACATAGCCCCACGAGAGAGCGTAAAAATACTGTAAAGTATGCAATTTGCGTGAAAATTCATGTTTATGACGTCAGAAACATGCAAAAATTAGTATGAAAATGTTGTGCGGGTTGCATAAATCGAATTTTCTGATCACTGCTACGGGGCTACTGTTGGCTTTTGAGACAAACTAATGTTATTTATGTAAATCCCATCAAGTGTTTTGTGATATAAATGCTTATGTTTTTCTCCGGTCTATTCCTTTAAGTAATTTATACTGCATTGAAAAATTCGTACATATCGTAGAGCACAAATGTTGCTATTTTAAAATAACATAAGTATGCTGAACATCACTACAGTATCATAGAATGAATTATGTTGTTATGCGTTCATAATGATTACGTATATATTTATCTTTGTCCCTGTACATTTATAATATTTTATGTGATGATAAATTATGTTAATAATTTCTTAGATATTGCTGTAATGCGGGTACATAAAATAGTTGACGAGGAACAACAAGAGTTAATAAAAAAATCACGATATGATAGCATAATTGTAGCTCGCTTCCCCTTCTTATCATCAATTGTTATTATATTCCGGAACAAGAACATAATACAAAAACACATAACAGATAAAATAATAATTTCGTATATAATTATACACGGACGAAAGTAACTAGGTAATAATTATGCTAGCTCATTTTTGTAACACAAATTGTATGCAGTGCTGCATTATCTATATGCTATACTTCATAATAACTAAGTTACGAAGCATAAATATCATGTTGTAGAGCATAATTATGTATGATGTTGTAATTTAGCATAAATTACGTAATTTATTCTTTCCATGTTTACGATTTTTTGTTTTAGTGTATGAACATACCCCACTTTCTCGACCACTGCAGTTATATTTCCAATAAGCCTGTTGCTGATGCTGATGGTACGCAGCCTCGTTCCTTGCATTGTTATCACAGTAATAATACTCGTGCCCACTATTGTTGTGAGGAGCACGAGGCTGCATCATTGGATGCTGTTGCTGTTGTTGTTGTTGTTGTTGTTGAGGATGATGATGATGTTCCATGTTATTATTATGATTATTATTAACACCACGATTGTTCCGGCCCAAACCACGTGAGCGCATCATTTTGAACACCTTAGTCCATAAAAACAATATAAACTTATAACATAACAAAATATATTTTTTTATATATATTAACGCACTAATATTTTCTCTAACTTGACACACAATTAAAATACTTTATAGAGTAATTGAAATGAAAAAAAAAAAAGTACTACAACTTCAAATATTAGTATAGTGGTGGAGAATTGTGTCTGCTCTTTACGCTAGCCCTTTACTGAATACCCGAGTGTCTACAACTCGCCCTCCCTCCCAACCCGCTCCCCCCCCCCTTACTTCGTCGTACTCACTTCCCCTTCCAAACTCATCAACTCATACGAGTTTTTTTTTCTCTCTCGCTAGCTTTTTTTTTTTTTTTTTAATAATACTTCGCGAGTTGATCGGAAATGACCGACAAGTTCCGAATAAGTAGTGTGTATTATGAATAGTTTATGAAAAGATAATAATAATAATGATGTTTGTATTGGTAAATAAATGTTTGGTCCATCAGCAGAAGTATACTGCGAAGATGACGATGCTC
This sequence comes from Ecdyonurus torrentis, assembly GCA_949318235.1. Classification (NCBI taxonomy): domain Eukaryota; kingdom Metazoa; phylum Arthropoda; class Insecta; order Ephemeroptera; family Heptageniidae; genus Ecdyonurus; species Ecdyonurus torrentis. The sequence continues at coordinate 11,102,410 of OX439130.1, forward strand.
TTGGGGCACCAGGCGGTCTGCCAAGTTTGACCTGACCCATCACGGTGACCTCAAGATAACTCTGCAGCGGCTACTTCAAACACTTACTCTTTGCTACTCTCAGAACTAGTAATTATTTCATTTTGTTTACAAAAAACGTATGCTCACAAATATGAAGGGGAAAGAGTGCGAGGATAAAAGTGAGTGTAAGAGATAGATAGAGAGAGAGAGAGAGAGAGAGAGAGAGAGAGAGAGAGAGAGAGAGAGAGAGAGAGAGAGAGAGAGAGAACGGAAGGAATAATAATAATAATAATAAGTTGTTCCACACTTAATTTTCATAGTATAAAATATTTGTTGCACAAGTAAATGAAATAATAACGGCTACAATGCGTAACTTATTCTATAACCAGTTCTTAATTTTGGTTATACAATTTATTAAATTAGTGCTAAAAATGACTTTAAATTCTGATAATAAAATATTAAAATTACTATAACATACACAAACTCTGCTACAATTAATTATACACGCAGCTAAGTAGCTGCAATTGCGACGAGAGCAGTTAATTGTGTCTTGATAATTATATTATTGTGATTACGTCGCTAAACAGTTGAGGTCAACGTCTTGAGGGGGGTACCCATGGGTCACTTACTATATAATATATTACTGCGTTGTGTAACAAACCTTCATATAATATAATATGACTTAGAAATTTAAGAGGGCTGACTGGACTTTAGAACTATTATATAACCACATGTCCACCCCCTGCTGTGTGGGGTACACGTGACCTTGTGACCTCTGCAGGTACAATTTACTTATACAAGTAACCCCCAGTGAGAGTTAAAAGTACCCGTTACTTTTATATTATGTATAGTAATTTTTTTTAAATCTAATTTAAAACATAGATTTCTTTTATTTTAAAATTAAGACCGCACTTATAATAAACAACAGAATAATAAATCATAGATTTCTTAACATTATGTAGAGATATGTATGAATGGCTTATACATGAATAAGGGAGAGAAAAAAACAAAACAATAATGATTACTTGTTTCACGTTCTTTTAGAAGTATGAGTATATAAAAAATTCGGGCAGGTTAGGGCGCGGCTTTAAAAATAACGTTATCGCGAGTATATCAGCGGCATTGTTTGCTGTATAAAACTGTAAAGACAATGGTCGGCAAGCTTCTTGTTATGTATATTGATAAACGCGGTGAGAATTGGAGATTGGATAAATAGACTGACTTCTCGCGCTTCAGGATTCAGAATCCTGCGAATAGTCTGCATTCTTTGTCAATCATTATGTCACATCAGTGATCAGACAATATAAATTGCAGAGGGTAGAATAAAAAAATGTGAGGTTTCAGTGAGTTTTAGAAATTTTTAAACAATATTAAATTTAAGGTCTAGATTTCGTATGGGCAAAAATGAGAGAAATGAGAAATAAAAAGAAGATGGAATTGTGTGCTGATTTGTGAATGAATGAAATGAGTGAAGAACAAACAGGCAGGCCAGGTGCCGCTTTGCAGTGCAGCCACGTGCGAATGATTGACTGAGAAGAGAGACAGAGAGACCAGATCAGACACCGCGCATAACTCACGCACCACATTCCGCCAACACCAAACTGGGATAACAATATTCTTTTTTATCAATACAACCAAAGAAAAAAAAAAAGTTTGGAATACGCACACAAATTAATTGATAGAGATCTTATTGTTCATATAAATTCCCTTTCGTTCAATCATTTCAGGTATGTTATACCATTTTTAACAGAATAGATCACCTAAAAAAAAATATATAATATATATAAAATCAAAATATATATATTGTAACAATTTATTCTTGGAAATTCTATAATAATAAGAAAATACTGTAAATGGAAATAATATATACCAATTGTTTAGCCTAACAGTTGAAGGCACAACAAAAAAAGTTTCCTTATTGTTTTAAAGTTAGGATATTTTTATTTTACTACTTCAGTTCGACGCCATAAAATGACAATGCGGGTCAATTTATAAAGTATTTTCACGGCCACGCTTGACAACAAAAGTGAAGTCGCGGCTCTGCAGTAGCATATCATTATTATTATACAGCGTGTCACTGATAGCGATAACTATTATATGTATATATTATATAGGCGTAGCGGAGATCGCCTTGCAGATATTCATATCATCGTAGTTGTTCAACTGAGACGAAAGTATAGCAGTCAAAATACTACGCTCTCGATGTAATACAATCATATAGCCGTATTTATTTGAGATGCCCACTCATTAACATGTATAAGGTACGGTTTTAACTGAGTTTTAACAGGTAACCGGAAGTTCCCCAGTGATAGAGTTTAAAGGCATAGAACACCTTGAACAAAAACATGTCTATATAATATCATTAACATAATATACACCTAAATATTGATCTGGCCAGAGTCATTGATTTCTAATTAATTTTCCATTCACAAAAATGGCAGCTACGGGTTTATGGCGTCACAGCTCGCCTGTTTCCACGCGGATGGACTAGTGAGTTGTGACGTCATGGACCCGCAGCTGCCATTTCGTAAATGGAAAATAAATTAGAAATCAATGACTCCGGCCAAATTAACGTTGATATGTTAGGATATTAGACATGTATTTTGTTTTAGGTGTTCTACGCCTTTAAGGCATAGGGGTGGGTATAATATGCAGATCCGATATATTGGAATCACATTTGTTTCTCAATTAAATTGATGTAATTGTCATCCTACACACGAAACTTATCGTCTCGTATACATATACAGGTGACACTGGATGCAGGGATCAACACAAGGACACGACCTTGATGAAACTACCCACAGCACGCGGGTCTCGAACCCACGCCACGGAGAATACTAAACATCTCAATATAAAAGTCAAGATCAGGGTTACTTTATAATATACAATCAATTTTCAATCTGCAGATTCTTGTTTGTTTTCTTAATTAAACTGTTTAATTTTATAAACAAAGTGAGAGCCAGCTGATTTTGTTGTCTATGCACAGATAAAAGAAATTACGTAATTTATGTCCGTAGTGTGTATAGCATAATTGATGATAAATCGAAACAGCATAAATAATTATGCTATACTGTACAACATAATATTTATGGTTTTATACACAAAAAAAAAAAAAAAAAAAAAAAAAAACGTAGACCAAAACAACGCTTTTCCCGCCAAAAGCTGCATCCGGGGTGCTAAACCAATCAGAGGGCGTGTTATAAACCTACTAGCCAATCACAGTTGACTTTACATAGTTAATTACACTGCATCCTCTCGAATTATAGTATTGGAAGAATTGTATAGTGTATAGTTAGTATACAGTATAATTCAAATTATGAGCAAACGCTGCTGAAAATGAGCTATAGCATAATTAGTACGTATTTATTTTTGGCCAGATTAAATCCATAAATTTACATGTAAGCAACAAATAAATACAATTAATAATTTATTGAACAATAAATATGTAACTTTTATAATTTTGAATTAGCGATGCGATAGACTAATACGTTATTTTGATTGTCAATTTTTATTTTAAGGGCCTCCCAAGTTGCAGAAAAATAAGAGAAACCAAAAAAACCACAAGATTACGTAAGATGTTCCCTTTTGTTTTCTATATCATATATGTGCGGTGATAATAAACACTGTGTAGTAGTACTCTATAGTATTTCCGTTGTAATTAATGCGCGTTTCCGTATATATTTCTCATAATCTATACTACAATGACGCGAGGTAATTATATGCACATAAAGTACATACATACTATGTTTTGTTCATGACTCACATATATATAGCCGCAAAGTTTTACAGTAAGGTTTCGCACGAGTCAGTCAAGCTATTTTGTGAAGCACACGTGCGTGTCAACGCTCGTGTGCCGCCCACACTTTTACACACATGGTAATTACTTATACAAAAAACAAAACAAAAGGTTAAGCATCAACTAATCTCGTTCAATTATACACTTGTTTCTCTGTTACATAAATCTCAACACCTGGCAATTTTTCTATATACACAAACTCTCTACTCTACATTATTGTGATTTAAAAAAGACGCGATGCGATGTATCATTCTATATAATGAAGTTTTTATATAAAAATGCACCCACTGCAACACGGTGGAAAAATACTTCATAAATTTGTCCTCGAGTTTATTCTGATAACAATTTTTTTTTTTCCTTTTACAGGAAATTTAGATTAAATTATTTGCAAATCAGCACGTACATACGTATAAACTAATCTCATGAACAATTGAGCAATAGCAGTCATTACTCATCAAATGCGGAAAGTGGCGATTATATTCTTATATTTATTTTATAAAATATAAATAATAGCCGCATAATACATACAACTGATTTTGCTCATATAGCATATTGAAATTGTTATGAACTTATGCCACTTTTCTGGATAAATACATTTTTTAGTTACTTGTCAACCCTTTTTGGTTATACAAAAACATTACTTACCGCCAATTGAGGCGGCCTCACACCCACAAAGCTCTCTCCACTTACCTAAAAAACAAAGAAAACACAATTAGACAAAATAGAAAAAAAAAATTTCAAACGGAGAAGAACGTATATTTTTTTCCTCTACTATATAATAATGCTTCCAAAATTGCTTTTTATTTTTTTGTTTACATAATAATATATTCCATATAAGGCTATACAAGTGCACGTGTTTTAAACCTCTTTGAAGTGGTGGACATACAGACGCGTGCGGTGTCGCAAGTCACGCTCTATTCAGAGGGTTCAAAAATATATATAAGACCTCACGATGAGTATTTTTCTTTTTCTATAATACGTTTTTACATCTGTGATTCATGATACAGAGGTTCTAATGGTAAAGTACTACGAAAGCATGTTGTATGCACTTCATAAGACTTGCAAGTCTATATGGGAAGTTGTGTTTAGCATTGTTTTAATTAAGAAAATAAAATCAAGTGCCCATGGCCACTAATTATATATTCGTAGAAATATAATAGTGGATTTCTTTTAATACTAAAAAAATAAGCCAATTTCTAACATGAAACTGGAAACATTGATTTAATTTTTTTTAAACTATAATATAAAACAATTGTTTAAATATATATATATATATAAATATAAGTTTTAAGAAAGGCCCAGAAACAAAAGACAGTTCTGTTCTTTACATACGCGAGTAGTATTTCAATGATAGGTATTTTTAGTAAGAAGAAGAAAAAGCAGAGAAGAAAAAAAAAAAAAAAAAAAAAAAAAAAAAAGCAACAATTTTCCAAAGAAGGGAATTGTTGAGTAAAGTTGACTTTGAGGCACGGTTGCTCGTTCGCCTTGGGCGCATGCCTGCTTGCTTGCTTGCTCCTTGTGTTCTTGTCACAATCACTTTGCAATGTTGATACATCATTTAATAATGCGTAGACTGACTGACAGACTGACAAGCTAAAAACCCTTTGTATAAGATAACAATTGATCAAAATGAATAAATTATTAATATTTATGCAATTATAACTATTTTTTTATTCTTTATAGAAAAATGAAAAAATGAATTTAACAAAATTATTGGTTAGATGGATTTTAAAATCTCTAAAGAAGAAAAGTTACATTTTTTTACATGGTTAAGTCGTGCATGAGTCGTGATTGAAAACATTAGAAGCTGAAATAATAGTAAGACTCTCTCTCTCTCTCTGTCTCTCTCCATTTCCATATATAATTATTATACGATCAATGTAACAATATACATTTGTGTTGTGGGTGTGAAACAGAGAGAGAGAGAGAGAGAGAGAGAGAGAGAAAACTCATGCAGAGTTAACAGCCTCCAGTTATCACGATTTCATATGTCAACATGAAATATTTGCCCTCAAAAGAATTACTTTTTAACATGAACAATTATGTAAGTCAATAACGCCCATTTTGGTTTAAATAAAAAACACATCATACATGCATGGTATATGAAGGAGGTTATGATCTTATGAGAAACTATATATAATAATAATATTAAAAGATCCTATAAGACACATTATAAAATTTATGATATGTTATTTTATTCATAGTTCAACATAGCAGCATTTCTCTCTCTCTCTCCTTCGCAGTCCAGTCAAAAGAATTTTATTTTTTTCCTTCCTCTCTCTCTCTCTCTCTCTCTCTCTCTGGAGCTAAAATTAATGCAGAGGCGTAAAGGTGGAGAAGATTTTTTATAGCTCAAAGCTCGGCCACTATTGCCAAAACAACCAACAATACGTAACATCAAAGAAAAAACTAAAGAATAATTAATATTTACTCTACTTTTTTATTGTAGATGTTACATACAAATCAAGTAGACTTGCTCACATACGTATATATCTAAAAAAAAATAATAATAATAATAATACATTGATGTTACGCCCAGTTAAAATTTAAAGGGAATGAGAAATAAAAAAAATCAAAGCAAACAACTTTTCCAAAAAAAAAAAAAAAAAAAAAAAAAACTTCTCTGATGATATTATTAAAAATATACAATGTTTAAAAAATATATATTTTTAGAAATATTTCAAAGGCTATTTTTTAAGATATAAAAATAATAATAATAAAATAAAAGATATTAATTAAAAAAAATTTTTTTTAGCGAGTTTGAGGACATCTACCGGTCACATGTTGAATCAAGTGAAAGTAAGTTGTGACGTCACGTGGTGTGTGTGTGTGTGTGATGTGATGATTGTACGATAGTCACTATATCTGGGTGTGCAGTACAAGTGCAACCATAACCCCTTGCGGTGCACCCTGCTTGCTTGCATTACTTGCAATATTATGCACTTTCAACATACACCAACTGTGCATGGCAGTCATCGTGATTATCGTGACCAAAGTTTTAAAATATCACCCAAAAAAAATTAGATAAATTTCCTCAATTAAAAAACTGTGATTCTCCAAAATTGTCGAGGCATATGTATAACATAATTTGTTTCAATTATAATAGAGTATGATAAAATATTTTAAGCAACCACTTTTACGCATTATTTTTTCTATCTTTTTTTTTTTTTTAAGTCTAGTATGGACTGATAAATTAGCTATAAAAATAATACACACACACATATAGCGAAGAGAATATTATAAGCAAGCAAGAAAGCTTTAGTATGAAGTTGGCTGTAAATAGGTCCTTCAACTCTTGCTGTATAAGAGCACAGAAAGTTAGTAGTTCTTCGAGACAGCAATAAATCTTGACAAATTGTCTTGCTACTACTATATAGTATATAGCGAGAGAGAGAGAGAGAGAGAGAGAGAGAGAGAGAGAGAGAGAGAGAGAGAGAGAGAGAGAGAGAGAGAGAGAGAGAGAGAGAGAGAGCTAGCGAACCGAGAGAGAGAAAGAAGCTACAGCTAAGGAGGAGCTAAAGCTGGAGAGAGAGAGAAGAGAGAGAGAGAGAGAGAGAGAGAGAGAGAGAGAGAGAGAGAGAGAGAGAGGAGAGAGAGAGAGAGAGAGAGAGAGAAAGAGACTTGTTATTAAAAATTTAATGGTTTCTTCCTCAATCACAAGCAAGGGAGGAGGACATCACCATACAACATGATGTATACACTGCATACTCACTCTCGTATGTATATTACCCATGTTGTTGGCATAATAATGTGTCTATGCCTGCATATTCAGTAAGCTTTATGTATATTATGTATACCTTATAATATAATGTAACAAAAACATTGTTGTCAATGTACATACACCGCAATGAAAAATGTATTTAGATAAATAAGTTTAATATGTTCACATATACACAACATAATATAATATTAAAAATTTGTTAGTACCATAAATTATCTAGGGGATATTTTTTTTCTTCATAAAGTGCAGTAGTAGACGTCGTGAAATATTATATAAACGATAATGTGATTTTAATTTCAACTTTTTAAATCGATAGTCTATTTTAAACTTTATATTTCAATTTATAACTTCTTTTTTTTTTATCTACATGCCATAGATTGCAAATTTATCATTTCAGATAACCAAGAATGTAAAAATCTGAGGTATTTATAATGCTGGACTTAATTTTTGTTTTCTCCATCAGATATAATGAATTTGTTATATAACTTAAAGACAAGTATGGAAGCATTAAAAATCGTTTAATAAAGATGACAAATTAAAGAAATATTTTTTACTGTCAAACAATCAAAGTGTCATTTGAAGGTCATATATAAAGGTCAATTAAAGCAAGGGGAAAAAAAACCTCAATAAAAATACCATTAATAACCATTAATAAAAAAATGTAAAAAAAAAAAAAAAAAAAAAAAAAAAGGCGTATAAAATAAAACTGATATCCACGTCAAAATATGCAGTTTCTGATTAAAAAATAAATTTGAAGAGCTTACTTCGATCAAAACCGCAGTGTAAGTAAAAATGATCTCATCATGATTATAGAGAGATTGAAAGACATGGTCTCATGATTTATTATTCCCAGTAAAATTAATATCGCAAGCAAACAGGTCATCCGAGGTCCAAGGGTATATATATAGAAGTTCATCTCTCTTTAAGATTAATATTTTATCCGACAAACTAAATTAATTTTAATTAACATACAGTACTGAATAATATTCCATATTTTTTTTCTTCTTATATATTATAGTATATTTTTTAAATAAATTAAAAGTCTTAACATGTGATCATTTAAAACTTATTTCATTGTTTTTTTTTTTAACAGTTTTAAAATGTACAGTATAATGGAGAACATGGTGTTAATTAAAGAGTCGCACTAAATATATAGTTTTTGTTTTCACTATTAAAAACTTGGAGGATTTAAAGGGCAATTAGTATTAAATAATGTTTTTTTTTTTGTTTTTTTTTTTTCTTCATTTCATGGAGCTCATGTAAAAACGCAATACAAGAAAATAAGAAGACGAACTATCCATCTGTATATGAGGCAGTGAGTAAGATCCCCTGCAGCGTTATGGCTTAGACTGGAGAAAGAAGAAGAAGATGCTTTAGCTTCCAGAGCAGCAGAGCGGGCGGCAACCAAGCAGGTAAACTTGCCATTTAGATCTCTCTCTCTCTCTCTCTCTCCTCTCCTCTTCTCTCTCTCTCTCTCTCTCTCTCTCTCTCTCTCTCTCTCTCTCTCTCTCTCTCTCTCTCTCTCTGTACTATGAGCATGCAGAGAGAGAGAGAGAGAGATTCCCCTTTCTGCCACTGCGCTGCCGCGCTCTCTCGATAAATATTTAATTCTCCAAGAGCATGGAAAAAGTAAGGGAGCGAGAGGGTGGGTGATCCAATCCTCGAGGGAGAGGAGAGAGAGAGAGAGAGAGAGAGAGAGATGAGAGAGAGAGAGAGAGAGAGAGAGAGAGAGAGAGAGAGAGAGAGAGAGAGAGAGAGAGAGAGAGAGAGAGAGAGAGAGAGAACAGTTTTGTTGTAAGCGCAAAAAACAAGAGAAGTAGGAGGCCAAACTTTTTTATTTTATTTTCTTTTTTTCTTTTTCTTCTTCCCTCTTTCTCTCTCTCTCTCTCCACTAACTTGTAAGTAAGAGAGAAAAAAGAGAACATAGGAAGCAGTCAAGGCTCCCTTTAAGTTTAGTAATAAGAAGAAGAAGAAAACGTTGCTGCTTGGAAATTGTTCAACTCAACTTATGTTAGGAAGTTGAAGTTTTACTTCTTGCTAACTCAAAAAGTAACTTGGGTGTACCTCCCAAAAAACTTTAACTTAACGTGATTCTAGGACTATTAACTGTATAAAACTATAAGAACATTGGTATAGTATGAGTTACGTATACATTGTATACATATACACAGACACCCTGTGATGATCCACTGATATAAGTCAATTTTAAAACAAGACTAACCCGGTCATCCAAAGTATATTTAATGAGGCATGTATATGAAGACCTATCTAAATGAATCCAAGTACTTGTCCAAATTACGTCGTTTCAAAATAATAATAATAAAATGACACTACTAAATATTTTTCTCCATGTCTATGAGAAATGACATAAAGTGAAGTTTGAAGTGATTTCCAGTAATTAATAACTTGAAGGTGATATGTCATAAGTGATGCGAATATTGTTGAGCTTATAGCTGGTCTCACCGCTATATTATGCCAGCCTCAGGTATAATGACCCGGAACTCTCGTAGCAGCTGTTGGTGCTCAAAGAGTGGCCCAGTCACTTTAACTTACATCTCCTCTTACTAACAAAATAAATATTATCTATACACATTATGTTTTATTGATTGGCATGTAATAATGAGCATGTAAAGTAATGAGTTATTTATTATTATTATATATAAAGTGATCAAGAAGTAATTTGTGAATACAATAGCTGTTTCGATGTTCAACTTGTTGGTGTTCATTTTAGATGTTTACAAATAATGCTTCTTACTGGCGATGAAAATTAAAAAAACAATTATTATTGGCTTAAAATACGTTTGAGTTTCCATACTTTATGTACCCTTTATTTAATTTCTACAATCGTTTTTTTCAAGTCATTAAAAAAATAATAATAATACTGTGAAAAGTGTGACTTCGGCCTGCTGAGGTGACTTTGCCCGATTTTTCAAAAATTATTTACTTCCTAACCAGCTCATAAAAACGTAGAACCAAAACGTAAAGCATGATTTTTGCACTATCTTTTAGTTTTTTGTTTTCTCGTTTCTATCAGCTCAGTAAGGGCGTAAATATTTTTTGAAAATGTGATCAGTCACTCCACTTGACGGTAAGCGTAATGTTAAATTAGGGGTCCCGTGACTTTTTCTAGCCCACCTCTGATTGGTGCTACGTCACCACTGATATGAAGCATTGAGTATATAATGAGAAAATGGTTTAGGATTAGCAATCTTTATTAAAGCGTTACAAAGGACGCAACACTGCATTGTTTTTGGACATCAGACTAGAAAAAAAAAAACTTCCAAGATAAGCGAGAGTGAAACAAAGAGGAGGGAGTTTATGGGGAGATAGAAAGGAAGTGGGGGGATGTACATGATTAGAAGCACGAGCTCATCCTATGTCAATCACTCAATTGATTAATTAATCAGTTTTATACCCTCGGGTTGAAAACTGATTGAGTTATGACACCAGCATCTTAACAACTTTATTTGTTTTGTCCTATCAAAATTTATATGTTTAAAATTTAACGGTTCCAGTTACAATAAAATATTTTTTCCTTCCTTTTATTATTATTATTTCTTACTAGTATGTACTATATTATATTTTATATAAAAAAAAAAGTAGACTTGACTGAGATACTATAGATACAACACAATATGCATAGTAATTCAAGGACGATCGCGGTACTCAAAAAAACTAGTTACAATGGAAATGGGCATTTAAATCTGTCGTCTATCAAGTAATAAAATGAGAAAAGACGGCAGACTAGATTCGTGATCGTTGCTTAGCAACCGCCAGTAAAGAGAGACAAGCTGAGCTACAGCAAAAAGAAGAAGAAGAAGAGAAAAAAAAAGTGATACGATTTGGCAAGAGAGCGAATGAGAGTACCGGATCTGACGTCATGCACATAGATGTGTCTCTACTCTCTTGTCAAAAATATATAAAGACAAGGGCAGGTTATTCTACATCCACTAAAAAAATAACAATCAAAAATGTAAATAACGCGTTTTTTTTTTATTATTATTATTTTTTTTTTATATAACAATTATGCATTGCCTGCAACAGCATCATACTTTACTTGCACCTTTTGCAAAAATACGTTGTGATCTTCTTTATATGTGTACGTATAAACTTGCTATTAATATCACAATAACATGTTTGGCAAGTTGCATTTAATATTATCTCTCATACGAAAAATCACGGTTTAAATCCAATACGGAGATAGTTTTTTTTTTTTTTTTTTTTTTTTCAATCGTCTGAAATGAACATTACTGAATTTTGAACCTTAAAAGAGAAAGCAATAAACAAACATTAAAATAACATCTGCAAAACTTGAAAATAAGCAGCTATAGCTAAAGGTAAAAGAAAGATTATATAATATATCGAAATTCATACGGTATTTCTTAAATACAAAACGGATAAAAAAAAAAAAAAAAAAAAAAAAAAAGTATACAGGAAAAAAATTGAAATTATAATCAGTTTCTCTTGGTATATGTACACATGCTAATACTGGTATATGCTTGAGCAGACAATAAAATGTTTCTTGTCGTACAATCTTTCTCCCTGCGCAAGTTTCAAATTACATTTTTTTTTATATATATATAAAGCTCAAGTACCTTATTGTGTAAATCATATAATGTTCAATCATAATAATAATAATAAAAAAATATATAAAAAAATATAAGAAAAGAACAAAGTTTAAATAACCTATACAGAACGATTTTTTTCTTTTGAAATGGAGAACTGGTCTGATAGATGGAAGAAGAAGAAGAAAAAAAAATCTCTTATCCACCCCGCAGTAAGGACAGGTTTCTATGTTCCTGAACCTGTCCTTGTTTTCAATGTATGAAAAGAGAATGAGAGTGAGGGAGAGAGAGAAAGAGTAGTGTCTAGGTTGAAGAGATGTATAAGGGTGTGGGTGACTTCCTTTGCATTCACTGTACATACATAATAATAATAATAATACGAAGGCGTGCACGTGTTACGAACGTGCCTATGAGATAATATGCAACAGTTTCTCCACGCGTGCTGACTGCAACACGATCACGACGGCACATAGGCACAAGTGCAATATTGATACTTTAGCTTGACCCACCAAGTCTGCTAAAGAAACTAATTACAACCGATGACATTGAAACACGACCTATAATGGTGTTGAGTTCTCAGAATAAATTATATACCATAATACAAAAAAAAAAAACAAAAAAAAAAAGTTAACCATCTTGGCTGAACTTTGCTGTATAGCCAGAGTACTTTTCTTATTTTCACCTAAAAAAAAAAAAATAATAATAATAATAATAATAATAATAATAATAAAAAACTCAACACCAACTGTAGAATTAGCTTGTTATAATACAAAATATTGTGATAATATATTTTGCCATTCAAATTCAACGCATTTGGCTTGAGTTTTTGAATGGTAAAAACTGGGTAAAAAATAAGTAAAGTTAAAAATATTAACGCACAATCGTGTATAAAAATTCTGTATAACGCATTACAGTAACGCATGAAACTCTCGTACCATAGCATTTTGCTTTATAGAAATGGAATAACTTTAAAAAAATATATAATATATTTTATTGAATGAAATTTAACTATATAGTAAAGTACAACAGACATGAAAACGGAGCAAAAATAAAGAAAAACGAAGTCCATAGTTGAAAAAAATAGTCTAATTTTTTTTTTTTTTTTTTTTTACTTTCCACAACATTAGCCTATATGATTAGGAAGGATGGTCCATAAACTTGACAAGAACTACAATAAACCATTTTTGTCTTCCCTCTATATAATATACTTCACTCTCTCTCTCTCTATGCGTGTAATAATATATATAAAAAGAGAACAATTTTTTAGCACTTTTAATGGCTATAACCATAAAGAAACATGGTGTATACAGTAGAGCAACTCTCTTTATATAATAATAATAATAATGGCTGTGCAAGCGCTCGAATTTTTATGGATATTTTATGTGAGTATATACACAACAATCAACTAAAGTCGACTCGAGGGGGTAAATAAAACTGATGTATAAAAAGTAAAATTACAAAAAATATAAACACAACATTTGTTAAAATTAATTCAATGTATTTAGGATTGACAAATCTTCTTACGATGCTGAAGATTAAAAAAGTTCGACTTATATTACGTATGTATATGATACTATACGACCTTGAGCTGTAAAATTTGACTCGTCCGACATTTGATAACATACACGTGTGTCCATAGTTCTGTTCTTATATCAACCTTTATTGAACTTTAATCTACTAAATTAATTGTTTATACATTTCTATATTTGAATTATATAATCGTTTTTATTAAAAATATAGGAGAAATTTTTCATTATTGAAAGGGCGAGATTGAAGACGGCATGATTATATTTCTGGCACACTCTTACTCCTAACTCCCAAAACATTAGAGAGATAGAGGGAGAGAGAGAGAGAGAGCTAAAACATGCAAGATAAGACAAAAAAATTATTGAAACTAGAAAAGAAGAAAAAAGGGGGGGGGGGGGAGAAAAAGAGAAAATTTAGTAAAATAATAATAATAATAATTAAAACTTTGATTTTTTTTTTTTTTTTTTTTTTTTTTTGTTGCAAAATACACGTAACGGTGATTATTTTTCATTTAATTTTTGCTGTTTTTAACAAAAATATGTTATAAATTGTTGACAATATATTTACTTTTAAATTTCAACTCTATATATGATGGAAAGTTTTAAGCAAAAATAAACAATGTATATAAAAACATAATTTTGCAAGCTGGTGCAATGTTTATTTATTCTGTTGATGACGAACGTTGCTGCGCACTGACATTTTATTTTATACAAAATATTAAAGCCAAAACTTTGTATAGTGAACTATAGTATATATAATACACTGATTTTATTTCTAGTCAAGTATAATAATAATACATACGATCACCTTTTTAAACCATTGCACACTGCTTTGGACATATTTCATGTGTATGAAATATTGAAGTGACAAGTGCAACATGAAACTCAGTTATTTGTTTGCATATAGTATGTTTAACTATGTTCAACTCTTTCCGTTGTATGCATAATAAAAGTCGACACCACGTGAGCACTAAATAACATGGGATGGGATGGAAAATATATGACACATTTTGCCAGTTTAAAAATACTTATAGCAATATTTCGATAGGAATTGAATTAAGCATGCAAGAAAATTTTAAATAACAAAAAAAGTTAAATAATTTTTAAAAGAAAATAGCCTAAAAACCATATTTGTATGCTGAGCATAATTATATTCATTGCTCCAGTATGGCGTCGAAGCATATTAAGTATGACGTCATGCGCATAAAAGGTATACATTCTATTATGAAGTTATGCAGCGTTAATTTTATTATTAATAAAAACGTGATGCAAAAATAATAATAATATAAATTAAATATAGAATTTCTTATATTATTATTATTGTAAATTTAAACTTTATTTAAAATAATTAGATTTAGTAGAAATATGATATTTGGAAAGGGGGGGGGGGGAGAAAAAAAATGAAGGCTAGTGTCGTGCGCCTGGACGTATATGCAACCAGTTAGTCAGTTATGCTCAAACAGTTGCCTACGTCTCAGGGGCTAGCCATTTCATAACTACCATTAGTATTCAAAAATAAGGTAAACACTTAGTAATCATACAAAAACATAAAGAAAAGGTATACTGCATCTTTCTTGACTATATTTCGTCGTATATTCATTTCTTCTTCGCTTTATACTTTATAACGGTGCTGCAGGGCGAGTGAGTTAGTTTATTTCTCTGCTACGTTTGAGATAAATGACTGACGCTTTAGACTAGCTCACTGCCTCTCTTTCTCTCGTTTAAACGGATAATTCCACAGTAATGGAATATACACGGAGATTGAATTTTCTCTCTCTCTTACTCTAATTGGCTCTGTCACTCAAACAAATCGTGCGTCTCTCTCTCTCTCTCTCTCTCTCTTTCTGCCTGCCACTACGCTGCCACTCGCTCGCTCACTAGAAAATTTACCCTGTTACACTTTATTGTTTACATTGTGGACGGTACACACATACGTAAAACAACAAAACAGAACAATATAATAGCAACTAATGCAAAATACACATATTCACATACACGTGTGCTGTCAACTTATATGAAGTAATTTACACTTCATGTCCAGAGTAACTTTCAGTAATAACTCTTTTACTATATAGATAAAATTAAATCTATTAAGAACTTGTAATAATTTCAACAAAATAGACGAGAGAGAGAGAGAGAGCAGAGAATAAAGCTTTATATCTGTGTGTTATCCAGTAATTTTAACAAATACAATATAAAACCATTGTAAAATGAAATGTATAATGTATTGACGTTTGATTTAAATACAAACAAAACGTATATAATATATATATATATATATATATATATATATATATATATATATATATATATATATATTGCTGTCAGTTATATAATATAAGCTAAGCTGTCGTGATGGTGAATAAAAGCAGCAAATTGACTAATCCGTCATCGTATTTATCAGCTCCTATAGTAGCTTGAAATACGATTAAATCCACCCTCACTCACTCTCTCATCATAATTCTCCATGCAGCATATTATATAATATAACATAGCATTTCAAAGTCGACAGAACAAGTACAAAAGATTTGTGATATATATTTCACCCTCCTTCCATCATCCCTTATATATATATATTCTCTTAATACACGGAATGTATCAGCTCTTACGTTTTATATATATTATGGTAGAGAGAAGGAAGATGATATTATATATATGAATGTATATAGGGTGACAAAGCTTTTGGGATTTGAGCCAGCAGCAAAGTGTGGCGAAAACACACTGACTGACTGACTGCACTGTTGCATATTGGAGGAAGACATTGCGAACAGATTAAAGTTTTCCACCCACACACACACATAAACTTTTGAGTACTTTGACTATGAGATAATACATACATTAAGTCAGAAGCTAACATAAACATTGTATATATAATGTACTTACAATTCATATTTATTGACCCCTTATTTTTTTGGCTTACATAAATTATGCACGTTTCAATTATATAGACATATATTACTGTTTTATTTTTTTTACACAGATAAAGAAGTTTTTATCAATAATACCTACCATCATGACACAAGTGTTCAAATATAAACCAAAGTACGCCACAAGACCCGTGCTATCCTATCTATGTGGCCACAATGACCACGGTGTGTACAGGAAGTGTACCAATACTTTTAGTTTGCCGAGCTATTTTTTCTTGACCGGAACTTCCTCTCTCTCTCTCTCTCTCTCTCTCTTGCGGTTACAACCCTCCATATCTTGTCTTTTCTGCGGTAACCGTCATGCATCATGGTGCAATAACCCTTTTTTTTTTTTAAATACATTTTACGCAACAAATTTTGGTGCATGCTAAGAATACAATGCAGTAAAGAAATATATAATTTTCTATAATACTGCCATTAAAAAAAGAAATGAAATTAAATTAACATTTCAGTAAGACAACAGTGACATTATAGAAATAAATTCTAAAAATATCCATTTTAAATTACGGTATTTTCTTTTGGAGAATCATACTTTAATTTAATACTTTTCTCAAATAAAAATTAGTCTGAGGCTTCATGAAATTTCTATAAACCATACTGTATATTTATATGTATTATAGTATATTTATATGTATTATAGTAAATATTTTTTTTATTGTTAATTTTTTTTTTTAATTTTATTGGTTACGATTTTCGTAACTAATCGTACTGACATCTAGCAGCAGAAGGAATTTTTATCGCCACTTTATTGCATGTATCATAGCTGTTCCAAGCGGCAAGGACGAAGGAATACAAAAAAAAAAAAAAAAAAAAAAAAAACTGGTATTCGCGCGCCCATCGTTCCTCGAGTTGAGTATGTTTTGTACGTTGAACCCAGCTCAAGAAAAAAAAAAAAAAACTCTCAGCAAGCAAACAAGCACGATACAACGAAGCATAATGCTTGAATAAAATAAGACAAGTTAACGTTGCCGCAGGGTTTCTTTCCTTTAACTTCCTAGCTTTATTTTTCAAGCTTTGGGGAACGAAAATATAAATTTCTTACTTTTTTTAGACTATAGTGTTATAAAGAAGAGAGAGAGAGAGAGAGAGAGAGAGAGAGAGAGAGAGAGAGAGCTCACGAAAAAAATCACCACATGCTGCTACTTTTTATAAATCTATAATAATGTAAACATTCTGTATTATATCATGTCGATAGGCAATTAAAAAGTTCATGAGAAATCGAACTCTTAAGCCAATCAATCGTAACAGCTTTACATTATTTTCTATATTTCTTAAAGTCTTGAAATTAACGAAGATGATCGAATACCAAGGTGATTTCCAATAACAAATATTTTTGCATATTTTTAAGCCAGTCATTAAATCCCTATATATGGCATGTATATGGAGTAACACATGGCTTCGAGGCCTCTGTGGTTCACGTTTTGATAGGGATGTTTGCCAAGGTCATGGGCCATGTGCCACGTTTGGTGATGCGGGGGTGGGTGGGTGGGTTGGTAGGTGTCTGAGACTCGAAAAGTTAGGGTGAAAATTGATACGTTCGACAAGGCTGTGTTCGGCAACGTTGCTCTTATAGTGCGTGTGCATCACATACCCTCATGGTACAGCACCGTACAGCTTCTTGCACCCGGCTCGGCACTCCTGGCTGGCACTCATATGTGCTACGTGTGTTGTGTATATATGTGAGCAAGCTGCCAAATGCAGCACGCACACCTGACAAATTCATCCCAACCCCAAATGCATAACTAACACACTTGTTTTGTTTGTAAACACATTGTTCTTTCATTCATAAAAATCACAGAAATTGAAATTGATACACAAACTAAATATATATTTCAAATTTAAATCTCTATTGGGACGACTAAAATACTGATTAAGCATAACTAATTTGAATAGTGTTAAATATTTATGTTAATTTTTATTTATTATTCTTCTCTTGCCTGCTTTAAAAATTAAATATTACGTATGATTCAGGTTGAAGCAGAGTAAAATTATGTGGGCTGCTAATTTGCAATAAAACGATGCACACAAAAAATATTTCCCATATTTTAACCACAATGATATGGTTATACTGGTTACCTGAAACATGCACCACATGAGTGTGTCAATGAAATTGATGGTGCCACACGATACCTAGGTGCCCATACCAAGGTGATATTAGTTAATTGGATTGAAAATTATATGAAGATGGTTTGCTGGAGTTCATATTTTTTGTAGTGAGGAGTACAACTTGGTGGGCATACACATCGTACCGCGAGCGGTGCGGCACGGCACGGCGATACCGCGGCGGCTCACCAGCTGTCGGGACGCCAGGTGCAGGGTGGCTGCCGCCAATCACGAGCTCGAGTACTCGCCAACCAATCCCGCGGGCAGCAAGGCCGCCGTTGCCGCCACCGAGGCGAGCGGGCGAGCGGGCCTCTTCTCTTTTTCTTGGCGGCGTCACCTCCCGTGCTTTTGCTGCAAGCAAGCGCCAGTAAAGCCAGCAAAGAGGCACGCGACTGCCGCCCGCCCGTTTGTAACCTTGGTGCAACAACAGCAGCAGCAGCAGGAAATTCTCGTACTTGCACCTCTACTCACTTCACGTGAGCTCTCCTCGGCGACACGCGACCGCCAGACACACCAAACTCACCGACAACCGCCCGCGACTCTTGGCGGGACACCCAAACTGCCAAAGATCAATTCACTCATCTTCCATACAAATACATCCAATCATTTTTTTTTTTTTTTTTTTTTTTTTTTTTAGTGTACGTTTCCAAAATAAAAAAAGTAAACATTGCCCAAATTTGCAATGAAGCAATGCCATACAAGACTTCAAATCTTCCAGCAACATAATATACGTTTCAACTCCTGAAACTGTTATAATCTAATGACACCAGTGGAAGCAGGTGCTAAGTCCAAACATTAAAAGAAGAAAAAAAAATTGAATCAAATTTGTTAATTAACGCCGTAGGCTAATCCTAATTATTTTACACCACAATGATATTATATAGTGTACCTAACAAATAATAACACAGCTGGTTTGTTTATAATAATAAATTGAACACGTCACTCGTGCTTTTGTATCATCAGAATATATCTGCTGACTGATATGACCTGACCCCTCATCTTCCATCATTACTATATAAGGTATCCATGTCAATTTATTCAATATTCTGATATGGTATATTATTAGGCTATTATTATCCATTATCCATCAACTTATTTGACCTTACCGACATTTTTAAATAGATGTCATCGATGCTAAAAATAGACTATTTTATTTTTATATCAAGTGTACTGGTCAATCACTAATAAACAAATTCAAACTTAAACGATAAAAATTAGAATTGCCAATGACACAGGAAAAAATATAGGATGTATATTGGACGTCACAAAAATGCTGTTCTTAAAAACCCTGTTCTCTGCTCCTAAAATGACGATCACCTTTTGGTTATTCAAATGGAATGCGCATTTTTTTGGTGCAACAAAACAGGGTTTACGAACAACACGCTGAATGCGCTTCGACGCCATACTGGAGCATGAATAACATTGCTCAGCTTATAGGACACACGTGGTTTTTGGCCCTTTTCTTTGGAAATGTACTTAATTTTTTTGTCATTATTTTCTCGCATACTATAGAAAACCTATAATTCAACCTGTTAACAGCATCTATATGCACTCCAAAATATTGCTAACTAACGTACGTATTTTTAAACTGGCATTTTCCCATACCGACCTTTGTTATTTAGTGCTTACATATGGCGTCAACTTTTATTATATGAATGCAACCACCCTTTAAGATATAAGATTTCTTTATTGATCCAGACAATTTCATAATAACAAAAATCAGAAGAAAAAATATATTGTGGTTTGAATTTAAATAATATGGATGGTTTATAAAGGTAAACTGACGTTGCATGTAATAGCATCTTGATCTCTTGATGACGTCACGTGGTTCCGGCGTGGTCAAACACGCGCCACACGCCGCGGGACCTATGGCGCGTGACACCAGGTCACACTCGGGTGAGCCTAACGTTCAACGTATTCAAATGTTTTTTTTCCCCCTTTACGGTGAGAAAAAATAAGAAAAAATTAAAGATAATTACAAAAAGATAAAAAAATGTATATCATTTAATATTATTTTATTTATGTTGCGCTTAGCTTTGTTTACCGGTCATAGGCCCCCTCTCGCTTTTTTATTTACGTATTATTATTAATACTAAATTAAATATAGTAATGCAAACTAAATCAAATCCAATTATGCAATATCATCCTATGAAATAAGCTACATAATAATATAATGAATGCACGAAATTAATGAAAGAAAAAAATAAACACAAAAAAGTTTTTTTTTAACTAATAATTTTACAAAAGTCACGCCTATTAGTAAATTTATGCAATCAACTACAATTTACAAAATTCCCCAAAAGAAAGAAAATAAATAAAATAAAAGAATTGAAAACATCTTACTATAATATGTAACCATATGCTAGAGAGAACTTTATAATAATCCAACCGAGATGAGAAGGTGCTATAAGCTCTAGACTGGAGAGAGAGAGAGAGAGAGAGAGAGAGAGAGAGAGAGAGAGAGAGAGAGAGAGAGAGAGAGAGAGAGAGAGAGAGAGAGAGAGAGAGAGAGAGAGAGAGAGAAGTGGAATAAATTTTAATTATTGTTTATAATATAATGAGTATATGGAGCTAATGAAAAGTTTGGCAACGTTGAGGGGTCCATGATGAGAAAAAAAGAGAGTAGAGTTAGGGTTTTACGTACAAACATACATACAGTTACGACGGGCGGGCGGGCGGGAGGGGGAGGGTTACCTACAGTGAGTGCGCCATCTGCTCTCTCGGTCTCGCTCCACGGCTCCTCACATATTCCCCCCTCGCATGCAACCCCCGCGCTTCAAAAAATTTTCTCTCTACTGCTACTGCATCATCGCATGTGGAGTTATATACCAACCACCCCATTGCACGCATATATGCAAGCAAGCAAGCAAAGCAAACCTCAACTGCATATAGATCAACAGGCAGCAGCAGCAAAAACTAGTGCATCCATTGTGCACTTCACAATATTTGTCAAGTGCCACGGTTGCCAGTACAGAAAACGATTATAAAACCTCACAATATAACAATAATTATATAAGACATAAATTCGTTAATTACAACTATAATATAATAATTATAAATATACGCAATAAAATGATTAAAATATTTTATCAATTTTACAAATCTACTTCACAACAACAGTAGTTGAAAGTGAACATCAATGATAATAATAAAATATTTTGTGTATAATATACCTGAGGCACGTTACCTTACCTCTAATTTCCCGCCTCGGTGTATCTTTGTTATTGATAAACATAATAATAGAGAGCGAGAGCGAGTACTACTAGACATATAGGCAGGCAGGCATCTTTCATTGTTCTGTACTTTTTTTTTATATAAGTACCGCAGGTACTAAGCACTTCCTTTTTCTTTCTTTTTATTATACCGCTGGCTCGGTAATAACTAACATGTGAAAATCATGACATAGGTCAAGATACATACATTACATACATACACACACACACAGCATCCCCTCTTATGTGAAACTATGTAGAACGTGGGATCCGCCATAATACTATATACATCAAGCAAAAGCAGACATTTTTCCTTTAGCTGTTTGGCCCACTTCTTCTTTTTTTTCTTTCTTGATCTTGTCTTATGGACCACAAGTAATGATTGCAAGCATATAAGCAAGGCAGGCAAGCTTATACGGCAAGGCAAGCCAGAAAACATCATTAAATATTCTGTCACACATCTCTCTGTTCATTACACGATTAATATAGAGTGAACATCTTATACAAAATATTTTATAAACTTGAGCAAAAGTTATAAAAACATTGAATTTGTCATATAATATTACTATACCCTGCGTACTTTTTAAAAAAAAAATTTAACTTCAAAGGATAGAAATATTATTATAGTAATCGTTTTTTAAACTTCTTAAAACAATCTTGAATAAAATTGCGCTACCTCAAAAATTGTAATTGTCATGTTTTTTTTATTGAATTTTTTTTATATTTTATTATTGTAATAATATAAATATAATTATATATATATAATATAAATATATAAAAATAATATAAATCTAAATTTTATGGCCAAGATTCACGTAATATGGCTGAAATAGCCCTGTATGCGCCTTAAAAAAGATTATTCAAATTAAAAAAAAAAAAAAAAAACTACTCTCCGTTCATAATACATTTTTTTCTTTAAGTATTTCCCCCTCCTATACGTATAATACGACGATCAAATTGCGGAGCACAGTACCACATACAGTTCCACATTTTTGTGATGCTATTGTTAGTTTTGCAGATCTCGTGAAATTAAAGAGTCACGCTCGAGTGATGTAAGGGGCGCCATGCCACTCATGACGTTTTCACATGGACCATACATTTTATCTTAATACCGCATACCGTGATACACTCATACTTTGTTGTTAGAATATACGAAACATTAAATACCGGACTCTTTATAACTTCACGCCAAGTAATAATAATAATAACTATATACTTCCTTATGCCATATATGGTTTGTCAGAAAGCCTTTTAAACAGTACAAGCCACAACAAATTGAAATCGATTAACAAATTCTAAAAAATAAGTTAATAGAAAAAAAAATACTTTCCCCAATGCATATAACCTCCATAGCATCAGCAAGGCTTCAAAATAAATTACACAACTATAAAATAAAAATTTATTACAATAAAAAGTGTAATTTGTATATAAAGAATAATAAGATAGAAATAACAATGTTGAAAACCCCAAGTGAAAATAAATCATGTTCTCTATATAATGCAAGATTCCTAGAAATGATTTCTTTCCTTTGCGTGGATGTCTATATACAACATATTATAAATTCGTCTCATTTTTGCAGCCAACTTTTGTACACAATCTGTTTTAAAATGAATTATATTTGTTATAATTTTCTTCCTTCATTCCTTTGATTTATGGTTAAAAATTATGGTAATACAAAAAAAAAAAAAAAAAAGTAAAAAGTAAAAATAAAATTAACATAAACTTGTATTACATTAAAAAAAAAAACAGTTTTTATTTTTATTAAGTTTTTCAAAGTTGTCCCTTCCTCAATCCCCTTTAAGGTTAGAAATACAACTTTTACATACAAATTTACTGTAATATTATGCTTCAATTTTTTGTCAACATGATTATGTACTCTTCTTTATGCAAAATTATTTTTATACTTCAAAAAAAAAAAAAAAAGTATTATTTAGTCAAACTAATTCACATTATCTCTCTCTCTCTCTCTTTCTTGAACGTGTATTAGCTCTATATCAAAATAATAATAACATAAAAAACTTAAAAAATCTACAAATTTTTAAATGAAAAGGTCGGAATTTTATTGGCCCTGAGACAAGTAGCTTTAAAGCCCGCACGTATTATCAATAATAATAATAATAATAACAAGAAGAAAAAAAAGGAGTCCATTGGCACCACGCAAGACAGAACACGCGGAGTGTGGGGGGCAGGTGTTATCTCAAATTCACAAGATTTTTATTAAAATGGTCCATTGACCTCTCAAACAACAAAAATATTTGCTACATGTAATAAAAAAAAAAAATCATATATTTTTATTATAAATATAAAATTATTTAATTTACAAAATATGCATTTCGTTCAATATTTTTGTATCTAGTGTATGTGTATCTGTACATTTTTTTTTTATATTTTATATTATATATACACACACCGCACCGCTGTCGCCATTTTAAAACAGATAGTTAGTTGATGCCAAAGCTAAGAATAGATCCATTAACAACTTTCTTCATCCGTCGTCGTATGTTTTAGCTTTAGCTTCAAAAAACTGCGGTATATACTTCTCAATATTATATACAACATAATAAATCTTTGCTTATATAAAAATCAACATTAAATACAATTATTATTATTACCCAATCTAAAATTACATTTTTATATGTTGTTGTATGACTTGCAACATGTAATTATCTATAATCAAGAAAGTGCATAATTTTTTTTCTTTTCAAAAGTTAACATAATAAAGCTAAAAATGTAAGTTTTAATATGGAGAAATATATAAATCACTTGATTTCATTATTCTAAATTATAGCATTTAGTTTTTTTTTTTTTTTTTTTTTTTTATCAAACTTGTATGTATAAGAGCTTTCTTCCCAACTACTGTACTGTATACATAATACATACATTAGTTTTAATTATAAGTATGATAATCAGTTATTCAAGAAAATACTTTTGCAAATTTTTTATAATGTATACACAAACAGGATGCTTATAATTGAGTGATCGAGAAAGTTTATATATCATTAAAAATTATTAGTATAAGAAACAAAAATGAATTTAATTGCTAAAAAATGTTATTTTCAAAAATTTATGCTTATACATAAGTCAATAATTGTCCAATTAATTGAACAAATTCTATTATTTTACTTACAATGTAAACTGATTAATAAATCAAGCCCAAGGCAAATAATGTGAAAAGTATTTAGGAAGTTGGTAAATGCCTCAAGCCTGTTGCTGAGATTTTTGAGAGTAGATTTTTTCCCCCTTCCCTTCCCTTTTTTTTTTTTTTTTTTTTTTTTTTTTTTTTTTTTTTTACATTTCCTTAGGGTATGTATCTGGATACTTTTCAATAAAACTCTAATTGCTGAGCACATACTTCGTTGCAATTTGCAATGGAATATGGTAAAGGAAAGCTTGCTTCCATTACCTATAAGATACGAACAATTACTTTGGGAATTTTATTTATTCTAAAAAATAATAATAATAATAAAACTTATCAAAGAATAAAATTAAAATGCATTTAAAAAATTTTGTTATCTTAAAACGATATATTAATTTGACACAAAGGGGGGAATTCAAAATAATCGAGATATTTTCTTATGTTTTTTTAATTACTCCTATATCAATTACATGTCATAAAATAGTTCTTTCGTGTCATTATATTGTCCTACGTAAATGATTTATTTTCTTTAGTCATGCAAGCATAGAAGAGTTGATAACAAATTTAAATGAAAATAATTATAAGTACAAAAATGTATATAAAAAAAATAAATAAATCAGATTTATCGAAAAGTGTATGCAATGCAATGTTTGCAGCACGTGTTTATGGCAAGGTGTGATCACAACCTGTCACAACACGTGTCGAGTCACACGTGCCAAACAGCTGGACCCTCTCACAGAACAACTCTGTACTATATATCGACTTTACATTATAACATTGCAAAACCGTGACCTATGACAACATTCAGTTTTTAAGGAAATTTTTACCATACTCGGAAGGAGGAAAATTTTTAAGGATCTATGGTTTATAAAATTAAGAAGAAAAGGAAATGGCTTAATTTTTTTTTCTCTCATACATATGAATTTTGATTGGTAGGTTATACATAAATGGTAAAGGTTTTAAAAGCATTAAAAATAATAGCATGGGGAGTGAAAAAAAAAAAAAAAAAAAAAAAAAAAAAGTAAGAGGAAGGTACATGAGCAGCTGTATTTTTGAAAATATTTTAGTGGGGTGCAATGCAACACAGTAGGGGTGGAAAAATATATAAGGAAAGGGACTGTTGGTCATTTACTGGTATATTCCACCCTCTTTTTTTTATACATAAGCATAAAGCTATGATGTCCTCTAAAACCAGTATTTTTAGTTTTAACTTGAATGATTAAATTTAAAACTGTGGTAGTTGATATCCACAAAAGCCAGCTTATCATAACAACTACGAAAAAAAAAATCTTACTTTCCACTTAGTTAGTGAGGGAGAGAGGTTATGGGGGTGCTATTTGACACACAGGAAGTGAATTTGAAACCAGAGCCCAGCTAGCCTAGTAAGCAAGCCAAGCAACCATCTCTCCCCCCAGGAAAAAAAAAAGAAGTTTTTACTGGCTTTATATTTTCTCTTCATAGTTGCCAAATCATCCCCCTATTTCTCTCTCTCTCTCTCTCTCACTCTCTCTTGCTTCAATTCTTATATATAATAATGATAAAAGTCGAGCGAGCAAATACGCTGTAATTCAATTTGTATCCAATTTCATCAACGTTACAGGGAAACATATTATGAGAGAATTTTTTCTCTCGCTCTTTTTTTTTCCCTTGGACTTTATCCTATATACATAACAGTAAATAAAATAATTTCAGTATTATTACATTATATACAATTATCTATAATGCAATCTGTTAGTTAATGTGTATAGTGTGATGAATCAACACCCATATATAAGATAATTATTTATTATTATTATTTTTTTAAAAGATGAATGAACGGTATTTAAACCATAACAATAATTGAACGATATAAAAGAATCTTCATGTGAAATTATGTTGAAGATTAGAGTATTATAGAATATGATTATTAAAGGTGGTTATTTTATATATTATGCAGTTACCCGCATGACACCCTATATATATATATATATATGATGGTGGTCCTTCTCATATACATGAATTTTAATAAGTCACACACATACATATATACATACAGAAGCAATTTGCCTATGGCAAAATAATTTATTTAAAATAATAAAACTATACAGAAAAAAGAGAAAGAAAAATAATATTATATTCTATGATGCTGTGCTACTTGGCTGGTCGTATAACGGGTCAAAACCCAAGATCAAAACTATTTCCCTAATGCCCGAAGCAAAATTTATATATTATATACAAAACTTCTCTTCTATAAAAGCGTTAATCTCTAGATTTACAAGTCTTATAATAAACCATGTAAGTTTTCTCTCTCTGTCTCTCTCTCTCTTTCTCTTACGTTACATAGATATATATTATATTTATATACAACATACATCAATACCATGCATATATGTATAAATATAAATTAATAATAATAATATAATATATATATCGCAATATATATTTTTAAAGTTTATCAGATCTTTATTTATAAATGAAATGGCAATGTGCGCAAGCAATAGTGCGGAAGCCAAAATAAAACTTTTAGGTTGAATAATTTTCAATATAAATATAATATTTTTTTTATATCATCGATCTTACTGCGTATAATAATATATATGGTTTATATAGAAAGTAGAAATTGAAAATATTTATTATAATAGTTGTGTGTATGTTTCTCAAAACAATGCAATGCACACACACATACATACAGTTTGACAATATAGTAATCAAAGCGTAGGAGTATGTAGAAGTAACTTTGATTTATTTTATTATATGTTTTGTATATGTGCCCTACATTTTTCTTTTCATCATGCTTATCGTTAGTTTGATCAATTCGGCTTTGCTAACTTTTATTATAATCAATAAATTAGTACTAAGAATTTGTGTTTTGTATGCTTTAAAAGTAATACAAATGTAAACATGATGGAAAAAATAAAAATGAATGTTGTCAACAGTGATAATAAATAATACTCGATTTTGAGTAAGAAAAGTAAAATTAATGCTTCTTACCGGTTTAACATACGTTTAAGTATCCTTCATTGAATGTTTTTTTGGAATCGGTGCATTAGTTATCTCAAAAATCGAAAGAAAAAAAAAAGTTTGTCCCCATATGCGTAATGATAAATTAAGAGTTCCCGCGCCTTTTCAAGCGAGCCTCTGATTGGTGCTACGTCACTACGGATAAAAAGCATTAAAAAGAAAACAATATAGAATCACTATTTACTAGAAATAGATAAATACTGCAGAGTTATACAAAATTTCCAAGGTGGTTTTCCTTTCTTTGAAGATTTTAAAGTGCGAGGAAAACATTAACAATAAATTTGTGGTGAGCAGTTTTGATATAAGAGTAATGCAACAAGAAGTACTGATTATCGTGTGTGTTTATATTAAACATTAAATTACAGTGACATTTTATCAGTTAAAATGATATAAATATATATCACAAGTAAATCTGGTTATATCAAACAAAAGATCATGATATAAAAATAATGAATACAAAGGTAATAACCGCTCGTTTAACATGAATATGTTAATTATTTTGAAATATTCTTTCTTTCTTTTTATAGCAGCTGGTTATGGTTGCTGTGGCTGGTCATATTTGCTGATGATATTAGCGAGAAGCGTGTGTGTGTGTGCTCGTGCAACTACATTCATTTTACTATTCAAATAGGGCGGTGAGAGAGCAACAGTTGCCACCCGCCATGCAACTCCCTAAAAAATAAAAACCCACGCTGGCCGGTTTTTTCCAATAGCTTTACATACACGTGACGATATTTTGAAGGGGGGTGTATCAACTTTCAATCAATGCGATATAGAATCTAATCTAATAATAATAAAATTTTGGTGGAGAGATGAATGAACGGGAGGAAAAATAATTAATAATATTATATGTGAAAATAATTACCTGATGGGAGTAGCTAGACACAGCTACAGCAGAGGGTGGAAATGGATATCCCGCCTGATCTGCGAGGAAATCATGTTGATCCGGGGTAATAACCTCTGCAGGTCCAAGCTTAATATGCGGGGACACAAAAACAGTAGAATTTGAAGTATAAATTATACCAGAGGGATGCAAAGATGGTAATAGTCCTCCTGAACTAGTTATAACTTCCACTCTTTCGTCTTTGATACTTGTTGTTATTTCTGTTTGATCTGATATCTCACGACTACTCATGTTGCTTCGTTGGTGCATCACACTTTTGTTTTTCTATTAATTGATATTTTTAGTTAATTCTCACCGTACTAACATCTTTAACTATGATATTTTACTTCTTTACACAAGAAAAGCAACCAAGGTACTGTAAGAATATAAAGGAAGGAAGAGAGAAACTCCACTCGAACACAAAACACAGCAACACACATACAAAAAAAAAAAAGAAAAAAACTGAAAGAAAAAGAAGAAGAATAGGGGCCCGGCGGCTAATATATATAAAGTAAGTTCAGAATGTATTATATTTAGGTTGAAGTTTAAATACTATGTAATAGGTTGATGAACCTTATGTATATGTGGAAGACAAGGATGCTAGACAAAAGGGGGAGCAACATAAGCAAGGGGCAAGGGAGGGGGGACAAGGTTGCTATTCGCCTGCTTTGCTTGCTTGTTTTCTTGCTATGCAAAGGCATGGATGGCATGGCATAGCATGGCCCTTTTTCTACCATCAACATGACATTGATCAAGATCTAGCTTCCATGGATAAATGATCTAGATCCTTGAACTAATCTTTACATATAATTTTTTTGTTATATATAAAGATAATGTGGATAAAAAAAAATAAATAGTTAACATACTCAATTAAAAAAATGAATATGTAAATTAATTTGTATGGATAAAAATAAAAAAAAGAAACGGAAAGAGACGCAGTATAAGCATGATGAAATTATATTATTATACTTTCAAAACTACGACATCGAGATCATATACATTTGAATACATAAGTAAGAGAGCTATATAGCATAATATAGTGCTCGAGTTACAAAAATAAATGGTCTGCCTCATCAGCAATAACTTACATTACGATAAGTGTGAACCTAATTTAACTACACAATACCATTTAATTTTATTTCTTATCAGTTGGCAACAAATTTAACGCAAGGCAAATACAATCATGACTAACATTTCTATAATAGTAATAGGTATATCTTTTATAATAATCGTAGGAAACTAAAATTAATATTACAGTATAAATATAGAGTGTATGCGCATGATATCATACTAAATGCGCTTCGACCCCATACTGGAGCAATAACTGATATTGCTCAGACTATGATAAACGTGGTTTTTAGTCATTTTCTTTGAAAAATTAGTTAATTTTTATTATTTTTCTCGGAAATCTGAAAATCTAATTTAACCTGGTTAACAATTCTTTCAAAAATATTGTCCAAGTATTTTTAAACTGTCAAAATGTAACATTTTCCTATACCAGACCATGTTGTTTAGTGCTCACATATGGCGTCAATTTTTATATGAATACAACCACCCTAGATCTTGTATGCAATGGTAGTAAACTATATATTATATTTTTTTCAATACATAACAATAAAATACCCAGTAACTGATCTGATGAAACATAAAAATATAACGAATGTGTCAACGATCGATGCTTATAGAGAGTATGGTTTATCTTTTCTTTTATACAACATAAAAAAATAAGCCTTCTTGTTAAACTTCTCCCCTAACATATCAACAACAGTCCTGGAACTAATGAAGCAACCCTGATAGATAACGTAACAAATAATAATAATAAAAAAATCTATTTATATTCCGTCATCAGCAATTAGGTACGGCCACTGAGGTGGGTGCGCCATTCATGTTCAAAAACTATGGGAGATTGTGTGCCAAATATTTCGTAAGTCTACTTTTTTAAAAAATGTTAAAAATACGTTTCCGTTAACCAGCATTCTTTTTTTTTTTTTTTTTTTAATTATATTTAAAATATTTGACCAAAGTATTAATTCTATATATTAAATTAAAATTCATCAACTGCATAATAATTTAAATTACATTTTGCTTTCATTAAAAAAATTAACACAATATGTATATTAAATAGAAATAAGAGCTAGCATAGTAAATAAAGTATCTCTCTTGTGAGTTAAAGCTACCCCTAGCAGTAAATTGAATCAATGAATTTAATGAGGCATTACAATGTAATTTAAAAAAAAAAAAGTCGATTACCAACAATTTATTGTGAGGATATAAAACAATTTTCTCCTCTTTTTTTTTTTTTTTTTTTTTTCTTTTTCTTTTCTGATTGAAATTTTGTTGTTAACTTCAATGAGAATCGCGGCATGATGTAATTTACTGTACTTTGTTATCTTTCTCTCTCTCTCTCTCTCTCTTTATATTTTGTAAGATTTGATATACAAAGTGAGATGATTATTATTATTATTTTCATCATCATCTTGATTATGATATCGAAATGAGGAGGGAGAGGGGTGAGTAACCCACGCATCTTCCCCTCTTTTGCTTTGATCACATAACCTTCTCAACCCACCCTCCCCATCTCACTACATTATAAAATATATATACACACATACAAATTTCCATTGTTGCCACGTGGTTATCCCCCGAGTTCTCACATATGTACTCATTATCGGCAACACTGGATCAAAGTGACGCACTTAAGTTTTTTTTTTTTTGCTTGGTTAAAGCTTGGAGACGGAGGAAATATTAGAGAGAGAGAGAGAGAGAGAGAGAGAGAGAGAGAGAGAGAGAGAGAGAGAGAGAGAGAGAGAGAGAGAGAGAGAGAGAGAGAGAGAGAGAGAGAGAGAGAGAGGCAAAATAATAATAAAATCATTCTTATTATCCTATGTTGATATATTGAACTGATTGCAGATTAGTGTGGCATAAGTTTGTGGCCTATAAGATCTGATAAAATTTACAGAAATTTATTGTATTGCAACAAGAATAAAATTTTACTTATATTTATGCTTATATAGAATAACAATGAAAAATATTATATTTTATTGCAGTAGCGCAGCTAAATAATTAATTATAAGTTTCTTGTTTAATTTTTAAAAGGATAATTATTTGAAACGTTGGTGCTTAAAAAAGTTAGGTTTTTGTTCCTAAATTTATCACCTAAATACTTTTTTTTTTTTTTTTTTTCGTAGAATAATATTTCTACAAAAATAGATAGAAGAATGTTAAAAATATACCTTTTGTTATCGCACACTACAATTAAAGTTTATACGTTATTCAGGGCTTGCCAACTTCCTGTTAATTACGTGAAAGACGTATTTTACCAAATTAATATACGTTTCTATTTTTAGTTAATGCAGATTTTCAAAATTATGTATAATAATACAATTAATTTAATTTAATTTAATAAATTGACCAAAGAAAATAAAGTATGACGTAAATTGTTTATCATTGCATTAAATTGTACATTATTTTCTCCTCTTTAATTTATACACATACATAGTACATACTACAAAATTGAGTCTTCTTTACGCGAGTTTATTTTTAAAACAATAGTAAAAATGAAACGATACTGATGATGATATGGTGCGGCTTGATTGGACCCGAGTGCTGGGTGGAATATTTGATGACAAACAACCGGCACAATTCCCAGGAGTGCTGAATTATTGACACCCCCTACATCCCTCTCACTCTATCTCTTTTGCAGCACAACATTAAAAAACTTTTGCACTACTTTTTATTTTTTTTTTTTGTTCCATCAAAATACCGATACTGCAATACAAAACTAAAATATACATAATATACAAAACTTCTCCATGCCTATAGTACTGTACTATAGTATTATAGCATTATTCATTAAAAATAATACATC
This sequence comes from Ecdyonurus torrentis, assembly GCA_949318235.1. NCBI lineage: Eukaryota > Metazoa > Arthropoda > Insecta > Ephemeroptera > Heptageniidae > Ecdyonurus > Ecdyonurus torrentis. The sequence goes on from OX439130.1 coordinate 11,135,147, forward strand.
ATTACATACATATACTATATAATACAAATTAAATAATACCTTATTTACATTTCATTTCATACAAATTAAAACCTTATTCTTATATAGGCACTAATTGCTACTTTTAATATAAATTAGTGCTACTGTACTAATAAAAATTTTATATATATATATATATATATATATATATATATATATATATATATATAAACATAAATTATATTGAACATAAAAATTATAATGTTTTTAAATTCATTATATAATTAACTATAAATTAAAAAATACCGGTTCTTTTTATTATTATTATTAAGATGATATACAAAATAATAATGTTTTATTTTTTTTTTATTAGGATTAAAATTAATGAAATAAAAATGTGTATATAGTTTTAATATCATTCATTACATACAATTAAAAATATTTACCTAGGCGTGACGTATTGTTTAGTATTATATAAGAGTTCAACAACAAAAACCAAAACAACAATACTCAAGGCGTGAAAATTAAAGGAATTTAATCTTATTTTATGATTATACAGATATACAATATTGTATGCAACGCAATATTGTTATATATACAGCCAGAGGGGAGAGAGAGAGAGAGAGAGAGACAGAAAGATGGGGTTGGTTATGTATATTATAATTTTGCTTGGTCCATCCGGATAGACTGGTGACTGGATACCTCACAGCATCCATTATGATATATATGGAGAGAGAGAGAGAGAGAGAGAGAGAGAGAGAGAGAGAGAGAGAGAGGCGCCATACTTGCAACAGTAATAATAATCATAATAATAATAATAACTGAGTACCCTATACCAGCATGTTATAACTGCATGGAATATAATAACTATAGAATCAAATGTATATAGTATATATGCATGCATATATGCACTACAATATGTATATATACTGTTATTATCATTCATATGTATATACATAAGTTGGCAATGTAATTTCCATACAATTCTATATATAATATAATATAATGCTATACTTGCTTGCATCTATTCCATTTTAATATACTTTAATTAACATAAGTTTGATGTTAATTAAATATAATTTTTTATAATAATAGTAAAGAAAATATATAAATAATAAAATTCTGGATGCCATACTTCTTATTATATATTATATATAAAAAAGAAACTTAAAAATATTTCTATAACTTGAGTTATATATTATTGGTTATGCAATTCAAAGTTATGATAAGACGACTATACACACATATACATTCATCGAGCCCCTCAGGAACAGACTACGTAGACTGAACTTCACGTTTCAAATGCAAATCAGCTCTATATGAACTGCAATGTTATAACGTACAGTACAGTACGTGTATATGTTTATATATAATATATTTTATGTGTAGTGTAATTGGGAATGCTCAGTACGTGTAAAATCAATACATGTTATTTTTATCAACTAAAGGGGATTATATAGCAACATTGGAATCAAAACGATGAAAGCTGTTACAAACAACCAAACTCAGTTTTGTCATTGTATAAAAATGTATATAAGAGAGACAATTCATTATTGATTCGCTTTATATTTATAAAATATAACGTTTTATTTAACTTTTTTTTTTTTTTTTTTTTTTTTTTAGTGGTTGAAAATGTGTGATATCTATAGTGGTTTTCTTTTATAATAATATGAAATGGTAAATATTTTATTTCATCGATAAGCAATTTGTCTATTTTAGTGCTGCTCGTAATCTTATGTGTAATGCACTGCGGCTTTATATACAAATGTAACAAAACGAAGTCGCAAAGTAACGAGAAAAGGGTCTAAAATAAATATTATTAATGGTACTCACCCAATGTGATTGTTGAGCCACTTCACCTCCCCCATCGTTTGGATCCAAGCTCTAAAACAAAACAAAATCATATTAATTTTTTTGGAAGTGCAAATATATCATTATTTAAATTTCATGCTTTATATCCAATCGAGCACCAATGTAAACTATATCATTAATGCTGTTCGTAAATCCTGTCTTCTGCTACTAAAATGACGATCATGGTTATTCAAATGGAATGCGTATCTTTTGGTACAAGAAAACAGAGTTTACGAACACCAAACAAGAAGAGAGGTTAACCGGAAGTATTCTCTTTTCTATAGATCAGTGCTTTTCTCGGATTCTTATCAAATTATAAGAATAGAATTAAACATGTATTAACTTCAAAATTACATTGATTACCTGTAAAATTTTGCTGTTTAACTGGGGGAAATTGTTTGAGCAAAAGGAGTACAACTCTGATTTTGTTTTGGCATGCAGTTTTTTTTTTTTAAATAAATTATCATGAGAAAAAATAATAATAAAAGAGAGAACCCAGAGAAAATCATTATAATTTTTATATATATGCAATGTAATTGAGTTTTAATTTAATTGTATTCTACACAGAATTGTTAAAGTGAATCTCAATTAAAACAAGATAATGTACAATAAAAGATATAATAAATAAAATTACTTACTTCTTTTTTCCGTTTCGTTGCACCTGCAACAGAAAAACATACGATTAGATACACATTTCAATGACCCACATTTAAGCTATATTATAGTATAGGATAAGCTTAATCTTCATTTATACCCAAAATAATAAATAAATTATATATAAAATTGTTCACATCTGCAAATTCTTGTTGACATAAGGCTCAATTTCGTAAACAAAAACTTGCAAAATTTAAATCAAATTATGCATAATTACAATAAATAAATATATATATATATATATATATATATATAAAAAAAAGAAGCTATATATACACAGGAGAAGAAAAAAAATCCTGCGAATTTGACTTTTTATTTAGAACAGGTGATAGCTTTCTAAAATTGTTGTCTTAGAAAAAAAATATATATACACAGTAAAATTAATTATTTTGTCATGAAAAAGACCTGATGCTGTTTGCCTAATTTGGTTACTTCTTATCTATTTCTTTGTGCTATTAGCAGGTGAGAAAAAAAAAAGAACGTCATTGGAATTTAAAATATAGCAACAACAAAAATTCTCTCATTCAATAATAATAATAATAATAATTAATAATAATATTTGAGATCATATAATAAGACAGCTTTCATCAACTCAAAATACTGATGAAAATTCCCCATACTGTGATATTCTGATCTCTTGACATTTCCTATAATGACAATGTAAAGAAAAATACAATGTTACTCAACTTTTCTTGACAGTAAAATATACAATGGTGCTCTTTACAAGTCATGCAAATCATATTTTGATTTAAAAATAACTGTGAAATCAAAATAAAATATAATAATACAACTAAAATTTCTAGGAAATAGATAAGAAATAGGGACAAAAGTATATATAAAAAAATATTGCACAATATTTTCATATCTCTCTATAATAATAAAAGAGAATATCGGTAAAATCAATCAATACATTTGGAATCAATGAAGCATTAAATATTATTTATTATAGCCATTACTTAAAAAAATTACAAAGATATTTATAATATATAATTTACATGGGAATTTCATAATTTTTCGAAACTATTCGTAAAAAAAAAAAAAAAAAAAAAAAAATGTAGGTACCGAAGAATGAAATACTTTTTGATGTGTATGCGATACATATCCACAGCATCCAAATGATGGCTCCAGTAAAAAGGTGAGAGACACCTCAGTTAATACAGAGAATCAAGAGAGAAAAAGAGCGTTTGCACCTGCCTATCCATCTGTCCTCCCTCCCAACCCTGTATATATATATACGTATGCATGCCTTAGCCTAGCTGCCATAGGAGTTCACTTCACATCTCGCAAGCCAAAAGCAGCGAGAACGGCGGCGGCTACAACACCTGTTGAGTTCGAGTATAGAGAGAGAGTGCGCCGCACTCACTCGTTTTTGCTTTAAAAACCATCAAACAACGCCCCTTCTTCATTATTACCAATCATGTCAGCAGCATGCGCCACACTAAATTTTTATACATTGACGATAATAAAAATCATTTTTATCATATAATACGTCTTTTTATTTCCTTTATATTTATATAAATTTCTCTCGCCTCTATTTTTTTTTATTATTTTTTTTTTTCTTCTTCTTCTTTCTTTAATAATTCATCAAATCATAATATCATTTTACGAGTGAACATTTACACAATTTTTTATTAAAATTTTAATTATCTAAGGTTGGACCAACATAAACAATAGTATATTATATAATATATAGTAACGTACGATACAAAAACAGAGAGACGATTACGCAGCAGAAAAAAATTTATATACGTAAATGAAAATCTATTATTTAATATGTTATAGAGAACATTGACTCGGCGGGTAATCTACATTATTATGTTAAGAAAGATGCGGGCTCTATGTATACGTGTCCAGTTT
>OX439130.1:11144466-11204795 GCA_949318235.1 Ecdyonurus torrentis
CCTGTACAAATACTATAGCATTTTTATATCAAATAAGTCAATAAATAGGACGTGCAAAATAATGTAAGTAGTAGATGACTTATGTAATCCAAAGAGGATTCCCACTGATAAGTACTATAGTCAGCTGGAAGACGTGTATTGCGGGTTAAAATCATATTGATCAAATGGGCAACAAGATAAATATAACTTCTACGATAAAACAAGTAAAAAATTGAACAACAATATTCTCATTGGTATACCTAATCCATCTATTTACCTTTGGTGCAAAATATCAAATTAAATTATACAATTATGCTCGCTCAGAATCTGCAATTCAGAACCCAATTGAATGCAATCATAATAAATATATACAACACAGAAGCGCGCATTACTTCCTCTCTCTCTCTCTCTCTCTCTCTCTCTCTCTCTCTCTCTCTCTCTCTCTCTCTCTGTCTCTCTCACTCTCTGTTTCTCTCTCTATATTATAATATATATACACACATATATATATCAGCCATCGCTATATATAATAAGTTCTATGAATGTGCCGAATAATTTATTATAATAATAACATAAAAAAATGTCGCCTTCTTGACTTTGCTTAACTAATCACAAATTTGTTTATAAAAATGATGTTTGTGTATTTATTCTTCACGTATGTATTGTTTTGATGAAGCAATTTGCGTAGCCAAGTGACAAGAACCACCAGGCAACTGAGTTTGATCGTGATGTGGGGGAGAGAAAGATTATGTTTATAATACGAGAGAGAGAGAGAGAGAGAGAGAGAGAGAGAGAGAGAGAGAGAGAGAGAGAAAAAAGACGTTCGCTAGTAAGTAAACGACTGTGAACACGCGAAATCCACCGCGCCTGACTCCTAAAGCGCTATCAACGTTACTATCTATACTTCATCAACACTTTAACTCTTTAATTGCCGACAACCCTTTACTGCCCCCAAGTATAATCACACCTATCAATCTCTAACAACAATCCCGCACCGTTATACAAACCACAACTCATTTATATAAAATAAAAACACTTTTTTAGACTTCTCATTCATATTTTACGTATAACGTAAGATTTTTTTTTCTCCTTATCAGTAAGTACTCAAGGGAAGCAAAAAAAAACCATAAGATTAACCCACAAACCGCATTTTTAAGAACTTTAATACGGAATTATAATAACTCAATATTTTGGACATTTTTCAACTTGAATACTGCAGTTCTAATCACTTTAATTATTAATGTGAAGTTAGGTCACTAACTTTAAATTGATAGTTTTTTTTTTCTCCCAAAATTTAAATATTCGTAAACAAGACACTAAATATTTACTATTGTATGGCTTGCATACACTTTATATATTTTATATACTAAAACATGCTCTGCATTACCATATTGCGCTACATAATTAACACATTATACTGACAATAGCGGCTGAAATTCAAAATAATATATATAGGACAAATCAGATAACATGGCCTTATTATACAGCTACACATATCTTTACGTATTGTAAATAATATTTGTATCTTATCCAATTGGATAAGATATTGTATAGGGTATAACAGAACGTGTTGATTTAATAGGAGGCTATCATTTTAATAATAATAAACACTGGCAAAGAGAATTGACGTCAACATTACAGGGAGAACGTAAGTTTTCTTTATCGCTAGATCGGATTTTCTGGTATTTGCAAGTGCGCCTGCAAACTTTGAAGGTAGGCTTTTTGCTCCACAATGTATACTGAACATTTAGAAAATGTGATACTGCCTTAGTACGGACTGAGGCTACAATTTATAGAAAAAATTAAGCAAACTGCTAGTAGGCTGTTAAGCAAAAAGCCTATCTGCAAGACTTGCAGGCGTCTTCGCCATTTTATAGGAAAAATCCAGGCTAATGTTATCGCCCACACATATCTCCTATTTCAAATGAGAATTCAAGGTTGAATAAATGATTATTTAACAATAATCCAACAATCATATTATTTCGCAGGTATACAAATAGCACTATTTCGTGATCCGCACCACTGTCCAACTTTCGGTTATCTGTTAAACTAAAGTAAGGCACTATCTTACATAAAATATTGCAGAAATGCGCACCTATTTTAGATCATCTCATCACTATATGACTACAGAGCACCAGGTCTATAAATTAGTTTTATATATGAATGAGTTAGGTTTAACATTGCAACGATCCTAAATGTACTATAAAATAGGATACGAACCACTTTTTGAAATTTCGAGTGTCATTTGTGCAATGTTAGAAGATAGGGAATTACGCCAAAAAAACTACAATCGATATTAGCGTGTCCTATATTATATAGTACCTCTATTAGAATCGTTGTCATTGTGCAGTACTTACCAGGAGGCGCATTAGGTCTCCGCGCAGCATTAAAGGGAAAATATGGCGTGGACTCAGGGCTGAATGCCTCACCAGGCGCACCACTCCCACCCCCTGAGTAGCTGCCAGGGTAAGCCTGCAACACGAAGAAGGTAACACTCAACAACTTGCACACCAATCAACTTACTATAGTATTTCGCAAAGGAAAGTTATAGATCTGTGACTGGAAAGCACACAAAGTGACACTGAGACTATATTTTAAATGCACATACAAAAATAAATACGTATAATAATTATGCTAACTCAATGCGGTAAACATTTATTTATAACATCATAATTTATTATGCTACCTTGTATCTAGTGATTGTACTGATTATAATAAATAGCATAATAGTTAATATGTTCATCAGCATCAAAATACAATGATGTATGTGCTATGATACAAAATAGCAACATGTGTGCTCTATACGATAGGATTTGTTCAATTCAGCATAAATTACGTAATTTATTTTATACGTGGGGGTGTAACTGGTAAAAAAATTTCAGCTTTTTTATTTAGCTTAAAGAGGAAGTTCAGGGGTTACACATGGCTTCTTCAATGTTAGATAATGAGAAGAACTGTTAATAAACTCACATGATGACCCAAAGCCCTTCCGTAGCCCCTTAAACTTCCTCTCATCCTGCGAGATATGCAACCCGCTACAACATTTTCTATAGGGTCTATCATGCATTCATGTTAAAGTCAATAACTCAACAACATGGGTGGCATATAGGAAACCAAATTATTTTGCCAATTTAAAAACACTATGCAATATTTTTGAGAGCATTGATGCTGTATAGATATGTTGAATTAGTATCTCAAGTATGTGAGAAAAATAACAAGAACAAAAAATTAACCGATTTTTCAAAGAAAATGAAGTTTGTCCTATGCTGAGCAATGTCATGCACTACTCCAGTATGGCTATCAAGCGCAATAAATATGACGTCATCCGCATACACCCTATATATAGTAAAGCTGTAACTATGACGTTAAAGATACGGGAAGGGTTGCATATCTCGCAGGATGATCACGAGTTTGCGGGGCTACGGAAGGGCTATGGGTCATCATATATGAGTTTACGAACAGTTCTTCATTAACATTAAAAAAGCCATGTTGTAACCCCTGAACCTCCTCTTTAAAACAAGCATATTATCACATCATTTATTTAAATATTTGATATGCACGTTCGTAGGTAGTAGTATTTCAAAAAAAAAAAAAAAAAAAAAAAAACAACTTAAAATTGATAGGTTCTACAATAATTAGGAATATAACAATTAAGGGACCAACTTATTATTGCTGCACTACCTCATGTAATTGGCTATAGAACGTTCCACCAGCAAGCCCCATTATGTAAAATTTCTATAATGTAATGTATATAATTGCAATGAAAATTAAATTAATAATAATAAATTAAAAAATGAATAGTCAAATTAAATAATAAAAAAAACACAATAAATTCTTATGATTGAAAGAATGTAACGTTAAAATAGCTGGAGATCAATAAATTAAACCTGAATGTTATTAAGTATATAAATTTAATTTATATATTATATGAAAGTATGTAAATCAAAAAAATTAAAAAATAAAACTTACCATGCCGTTATCCATGTTGCCATAGGTGGGGTTGAACACTGGCTTCTCTGGAACATGAAATTATGGTCAGTTTAAAACTTATTGCAGCAATGAGTTTTAATAGCTTGCAAATATATATATAAATATACATAACATCAATTTACGTATATTATTATTACTATATTGTTAAAATATAACGGTGAGCTGTGGTTGATTTATAATGCAGTTCTTAATCATTACAAATTTTCTTACTGTGCTCATTTACAAAATGTTATAAATTATATTATATATACATATACGGGCGGTCTTAATATGTAAAAGATCTAATTTAATTTGAAATGTAATATTTGTAATTAGGTACAGTTCACAACACTGCAACCAAGATATGAAAGTATAAAATAGAATCCAATTTTCAGGTAATTTTAACACGAAATTATTATAAATATATTATAGAATATTATGTATATAGTAATGAATGAACGTTATCTCACAACTTTATAATTATTCTTTTTACAAGAAAATTAAACTTTGTACTTTGCTGTTTGTTTGTGTTTTATGTTGTAGTTGTTTTGAATTTTTTTGTCTGTTATTTACGGAATAAACCCACTTCAAAAAATGGTGCACATTTAAAAATTATATATAAAGCTAAAATTACATATACATTTGTATAGCAAATAATTTACAGTATACAATCAGGGAAACAAAAAAATATATATTCCACGAGTTTATTACATGGAAATGTATGATTTACAAAGAAGATATGACACTATTTTTTTTTTTTTTTTTTTTTTTTTAATGCCAAACAGCGTCGCGAGATTAACCTTTCACCTTCGAATCTGGTATATAATATTTACTGTAACTTAAAATAATAATAAAACTTTTAATATAGATGGTGTAAACTATCAGAAACTTTTTTAGCAGATTTAAAAATAACATTAAAAATAAAACGACATTTTTTTGTTCTGTAATAATTAACTTTTTTTTTATATAAAGTGAATTTAATTTTCATTTTGTTCTTCTATTTGTATCAATGTAATAAACGCTGATGGTTCAATACAAAGGTTTAAATTGCTATTACAAGTTTTAGTTTGTTAGCAAGTATAGAGAGAAAAGAAAGAAGTAAAGCGTCGTTCAACTACTTTGTTCTCAGGGTCTTCACTCTATACTAATCGATTTTTATTTTATAACTTTTGGTGCTATGTATGTATGTATGTTAGGGTGGAAGGCAATAAACGATACGATATACAACATATATCAAAAAATATTTCTAACTGAAAAACTTTTTTTTTTTTTTACTAGATCTAACGGAAGTTTTTTTTTTACTTTATAGGTTGGGGGTGGAGAAATAGTGCAATTGATATTTATAACTGTGACAGTGCATTTGTGTATATATGTAACGCTATGGATTACTGGAAGTATATAGAATATAAGATGGTGAGGGAGGTTGGGAGGAAAGAGAGAAGAAGAAGAAGAAGAAGAAGAAGAAGAAGAAGAAGAAGAAAAAAAAAAAAAAGGAAAGTCATAACTTGGGTGTGTATGAGAGATGAGCCGAGTCACAAAATAAAAAAGAAAAAAAAATGGAAGTTGCTCTCGTATATAGCAGAGCGTCGCGGCGCTCACTGAGTTAGTAGAATAGGGAGGCTGGGGAGGAGGGAAGGAGGCAGGGGGAGTTTTATTTCTCCAAGGAGGCAGCAGCTCAGTAGAGAAAACCACATGAAATAAACCCGAGCAACAGCGAACGCTACAAACAAAACTCTTCTCTACGCCACCCCTTTGCTTTAGTTGGAGCTCACTATACAGTAGCATATAGCTAGCTAGACATGACAAACAACATTACCTAAATTACCAAATATATATGCTATCATACTGTTTGTTTTACTTCTGAAAAAGAAAAAAATAAAGGAAATATAAAGAAGCACAAAAAAAAAAAACTTTTTTTTTCTTTCTCTTTTTGCATTCAAAATAGAATACAAGCTTCTTCAATTTTTTATACGTATAATAATTTTACTCTTGTTTATTTTGGCATTTTTTTAAATCGTCATGAACTAAAAGAAAAATCCTTTATTTATCACGTTTAGTCTTCAAAAAAATAAATCAGATTTAAAAAATATATATATACATATAACACTAATAAAAATTTAAATCCCAACATACGAGTTATGTAAATATTAAAAAAAAAAAAAAAAAAAAGTAATCAAAAATGTGGGGAAAAATACAGTAAGCGTAACATGATTGTCGCATCAGAGATACTTGTTACATTTCCCACTTGTAGAGATTTGAGGGAAGAAAAAAAAAAGGTAAATAATAGAGTGTGATAGGTAGGGTGAATAATAATAATAATTGCCAGCTGGCTAACAGTTCCATGTATATAGGCAAGGCCACGTGTATTTCCTGAAAATTATTTAAACTATAATGATAAGCACCGACGACAAAAGATTGATAACTCACACCACTACAAAATAGATAAGCAACAAAAACCAATCGATCAAAAAAAAAAAATGATAACAAACCATTCATTTTTTTATATATATAACTGAATAAAATAGCATACCTGAATATATTTCACAAAAATACTCATCAAAAACATACACAAGTTAAACACAAAGAAAAACTGAAGTGTATTATTTAAAAAAATATATATAATGATTCATTATCTCTCTTTATATACGTAATTATAATTACTATCAACATAATATTAATATGTAAGAAGTCACGTTTCTGATTTGAACATTGTAAAAACTGCATACATATTAGTTCATGATAACAGCTGATCAATTAAAATCCCCTCTCTTTAACCTTCGTAATATATATATATTTTTTAAGTACTAGTCTACAATTTTTCTAAATCACTCGATATAAGATTTATTACCTATACACACAAAAAAAAAAGTAGTAGGAGGGGAGAAAAAGGAGGAGATCTTTTAGCTCAGTGGATTTTTAGTATATAAATTTAAACGTTGCTTTCACCTATATATTATAATCAGATAAAAAAAATTAATGCAAATAAGATGATGAATTGTAGACCTCTTTATAAATATTATTATTATTACCTCAGGTAGTTTATTAACAACCGTAATAACAATTACTATCGATAAAAAAATATGTATATATAAAAACAACATAATTTTGCAGATTAATACTGATAGCATAATTATAAAATTAAAAAAGTACATCAACCTTATAAATGACGAATTTAACCTAAAATTATCATTTTTTTATGTTTTAATTAATGTTATTAAAATGCGTTGTATTGTTTTAAAATTAGTTAAAAGTTTTCCTTGTTTCCCACACTATATATGAGTCATTCTATCGAGCTGAGGCATCATCTTATAATAATAATAATAATAATAACTCCGGAGAAGTCAAAAAATATTTCTTCAAGTCGCTTCGCCTGACTGATTATGTGCATTATGCGGGCACATTCTAAACAACAACAAAGACTCACCTAAGTTAACACCTGCCATACATACTGTTACTGATAGGGTAGTTGCATACATATAAAAGTCGACGCCATATGTGAGCGCTAAATAACATGGACCGGATTGAGAAAATTATAAGTTTTTGCAAATTTAAAAATTTTTTCAGAGCATTAGCAGGTTAAATTATAGATTTACAGAGGTAGGAAGAAAACAAACTAATTTCCAAGGAAAATAGACAAAAACTATAAGTTTGTATGCTGAGCAATGTTTATGCATTACTCCAGTATGGCGTCAAAGCGCATTCAGTATGACATCATGAGCATACACCCTATATATACATCACCTCCTTTTAAATAAAAATATTGGGAGTGACCATAGCATCTTTGGCATTTCAACTTTTTTTTTTAAATATCCATGATATATTATTGCTTTTAAAAAAATAATAATTATAAACCTTTCACCATTTTAAAAAGCAATACATTGTGGTGATAAAATAAAAAGATTTTTATCTCGATTACATATTTTTTCTTTCTTTCTTCAATGTCGTAAATTACTATAAATTTCTTAATTTTCTCTATAGTGTCGATACTTTCAAAATATATAATATATATTAAAAACTTCAGTTAAGTTGTCAAACTCGTTGTTTTATTATTGATATCTATATTATTATACTTATTTATTATTATAATAAATATTAAGAACTAGATGAGAAAACTTTATGTTAACGCAAAGCCTTGGTTATAGAGATACATTTTGCAATTATATTTATATAATTTTACTGGAACTCATAAAAAGGATTTAGTTATTATTAAAATTAGAAAATAATTAATTTAGTACTCGTAAAAAAAAAAAAAAAAAAAAAAAAAAAAAAACTATGTAGTAGCTAGCTTAATGCAGCAACACTTAGGTATGAATAACAACATAATATTATTTGCTATATTGAATAGTGGTTATACTGCAAAGCACAAAGCATAGTATTAAAGCCATAGACCACATAAAACAATGTGCCTTTTAATGAATAAACACGAAATGGGATCTTCAAAACTGATAACAATTTTTATCAGAGTGTTAATGTATCCCTACGATAGAGCGTAAAAGTACTGGAAAGTATGCAATTTGCGTGACTATTCTTGAATCTGACGTCAGAAACAAGCAAAAATTAGTAAAAAAAAAAAAAAATGGTGTGCAGGTTGCATAAATTGAGATTTTCTGATCACTGCTACGGAGCTACAGTTGGGTTTTGAGACAATCTTAAGTTATTTTTATGTAAGTCCCATCAAGTGTTTTGTGATATAAATGCTTGTTTTCTTCTGGTCTATTCCTTTAACTATGTTCAGCATAATTACTTGTGCTATTACAAAATAGTAACATTTGTGCTCTACATAATAGCTATATTATTCAATACAACATAAATAACGTGTGTGTTTTTCTGTGTACAAGAGCTTTTATTTATTTTAGTAGCTTAAATGCATTATCATGACAAAAATGCAAGAAAAAATGTCACTATATAATACTGCATAATAATAATAATAAAATCAAATATTTTTGCAGCAGCTGAATATTAATAAATAATTCTTTCAGTCGCAAGGATTTTTTTAATTTTAATTTCCATGCACCTTGCATAGTAAGTTATGTATACCAGTGAAAACAGGTAATAAAATAAAATGCATGATTGCATAGCTAGCTTTAGCATTGATGAATAGTGACCATCTGCTTCTTAATAATAATTGTTTATTGCAACATATACGAAAGAAAATAATATAACCCTGCATGCAAGATTACATATTCCGGAGGGCAAATATTTTTTTAAAGCATTTCAACGAGAAAAAAACAAAAAATGACCACAGTTCAAATATTTGAGTGAAGGGTATAAAAATGACTCGGTATTTATAACAAATAAAAAAATATCTAAATACTGCCGCAAGTACTAAAAAAAAAAACGGAAAAAGGAAAATATTATTAAAGCTTTTTAAAGCTAGAAAAAACCATGTTGTTTTTATTAGCTAAATAAGGTCATATTAATGTGCATAAGTCAATTATGCGAAAGAAAAAAATTTGCAAACTTTTTTTGGCGCAGATTTTTGTCTCTTTAGTTTTTAGTTTTTCTTTCGATAGCGGGAAATGGTTGTCGGCACCATAGCAAAAACAAAGGATTTTCAACAATTTTCAACTTTTCAGCATCATAACAGGAAAACTATTGGGCATCACATAGTGACACCTAACCAAAATATAAACTAGTTATCTGATAATAAACTGGCAAAGTGGGCACGATAGGTTTTGAAAATAAATGCACTAATTAACGTATTTAAAAAATGTCTTTAATTTAAGTAAATCTCCCACTTCTTCTAACATTACCAACTGGGGTGAGAGATGAGGTGAAGGGTGGGAGAAATGAGAAGATAAATTACTTAAATGAGCACACATGTGTGACCACGCCACGGTCTTGTGTCTTCCGCAGGGTGCCGCTTTGTTTCTTGAAAGGGAAAGTAACTTTGCAGCCCCAATTTTAGAATGCTTGTAAGGTTTATTTTATATTTGTTTTTCTTTTAAAAAGACCCATGTGTCGTTTTTTATGTTAAAATTTTTAGGTGTAAGCAAAACAAGACAAATAACATTCCCAAGATATGTTTTTCCATATTTATATAAGTTATGCTTGTAAGCCCAATTATCCGTGACCAACCTGCAGTAGGGGGTAAAAGTTCACTAAAAACAAAATTCTTTGTTTCCCGCTATCACTTAATTGAATGATTTCAAAAAAGTGTTAAAATAATTTTTGGGGAATCTTTCTTTTTTAAAATATAAAATCTGCATCAAAATACAAGTTGATTTAGCTTATAAAAACAACATAGTGTTTACCTCCTTTAATAATAATAAACAATTTAACGTTAAAACTTTTTTTATAATATAAATATATACAATTATCTATATAAAGTCTATAATAAAATTATTTTAAATTAGATGAAAAATACTTTCACTATATATTAACTACTGAATCCTGGGAAAAAATGAGGATTATAATGCAGAGGTCAACATAATAATAAAATTGTAAACTGCAAAAATGGCTAAAAAAATCTTTGAGCTAGATTTCGTCATAAAATCATAAATCACTAAAAGAAGTCACTTCAAGTGTCTAACACCAGGTCATAAAGTCATGAGTTTTATTCTTTGTTGTGTAGAAAACGACTAACTCATATACGTCATACCACCCTAACCACCCGCGGTCCTTTTTTTTTTTTTTTTTTTTTTTTTTTACGATTTTTTTATTTTTCTAAGCAATTTGATCATAAAAAAAATAAAACAAAAATCTTATTAATATTTTGTACTGAAGAAATTTTAAATCCAATAGTAACTAAAGTTAAAACTCGTCGTAACAAAAAAATCTTTAATTTCTGTAATTTATACACTTGCAACCACAATAATAAACAGGCAAGAAATTTTCGATGCAAAATAAAAATTTGATAAGGAAAAATGGATAAAAAGTAAAAATAGTGCTTCAATAACAAAAATGATCCTCGAACAAGAAAAGATTGTAATGCTTAAAAATAAACTTAAATTCATAACAAAAAATGTTAATATTTTCAATTTAATTAAAATAAAATTAAGCTGCAAACATTATCTATACATATGTGAATAGTGAATATTTATTGTGATAAAAACTCAAAAGTAAACAAATAAATTTTAATGTCAATTTCATCTAAGAAAAACATTAAAACATATCAAAGTTATGATAGTTTTGATTAAAATAACTAAAAAGTTCAAAAGAAATAAGCTCCGAGGTTAAATTTTAAAAGCTTCTCGATATAAAAATTTTTTGATTACACTCTCGGCTCGGCATGGATCGCTGGAACTTCTGTTGTCAAAATACACCCAGCTTCGAAAAAAACGTCAACACGAACGAAAATATTCACACAATATGCACATATTTACGGAAATAATATAAGAATACTATTTTATGTGAGTATTATTATCTATATAATGATTATTATTCATTTAAACACAGATATTATATAGTTTTAGCTTTGACATTGCACCATTTATAAAACTGGTCCGCGGTCCAAACAAGCATTTTAACACTTCAAATAAGTTAACACATGAGCTTTTATCTCTTAAATTTCTATAAATTAGGAAACCTTAAGTATTATAGTTTGTCTTTTAACACTCACCTGGTTGTTTATTAGCTATTTTATTGAAGCAATTCTGAAATACTTCATAGAGGTGCATAGGCTCATCATCGCTGGTCGCCATCTTCACACCAAGCTGCTCTCGACTGGAGCAGCAAACGCCTGCAAATGACTTTACGTTTATGTAATACACCACTAGATGTCAGACAAGAACTGGAACATTCACGCCTCTTGTGACAAAAATATCAACTAAAAACTTTCAATGATTAATTTATAAAAATTATTTATGAATTATTAACATCCTTATTAATACAAGAAGAATATAAAAAAAAGATGATATCTCAGAATCTTTCTCAGTAATTATATTCCTAATTTGCAAAGATTTTAGCTTTTATTTGCTGTATGCAGTTTTACTTCTTTTATTTTATTTTCAGAGCCCCTGATAGTTATGCAACTTCTTAAACACCAAAAAGTTGCAGTTTTCATATATTTTTTTCTTGCAGGCGCAAAAAAAAAAGTTTTATTTTATTTTGCTTTTATATTTTGGCTTATTAAAAAGTTGTCTTTGAATGTCATTAATTTGATAATTAAAGATAATTAACTAAAATTAAAAACCAGTTACACTTTAAAATTAATTGGGCAATGCATATATGCCTAGCAAAATATTTCAACTTGAAATACCAAACAGTTTTAAATACCAACTCATCATTCCCCTTAATGGAGGTTATTGGTTTAAAAATTCTTAAAAATTTCCTGTCTTAAAACACGTAAAACTATATGTCTGGAATTAATTCCTCAGTCAAATATCTCCGGAATCGGTGCAGTAGTTTTTCCAAAAATCGCAAAAAAAAAAAAAGAAGAAGAAGAAGAAGAAGAAGCATTTCTCCCCATATCACTCCGAGCTTATCGGTTTAGCGCGCGGAGAAACGATGGGAAAGCTAAGGGTCTCCTAATTTAACATTACGCTTATGGGGAAAGGAAAAACACCTCTTTTTTTTTTTTGCGATTTTTGAGAAATACTCCACCGATTCTGGAGAAATTTAAATGAGAAATACTAGACATTCTTTAACGTGTTTAAAATAATTTTTTAAACCGATAACGATCATTAGGACCCCATAAAGGCTTCTCCCGCGCGCTATATACCGATAAGCTCCATTGATATAATAGTATTTTTTCCAATAAAGCCTATGTTGAATTGAATTTGGTATTTTATATATTTTTCTGCCTTGATCAATTTATAACCATTCATGTTATTATCAATTGATTATTCTTTTCTTTAATAAAACAATCAATATATTTTCTATTTGATGACATAAAAAAATAATATATTAAAGTTCTAGAGATAGAGGCTTACAAACAAAATTACGTTTTCAATTTTTACTATTAATTTTTTGTATATATTGGCATTGAAATTACTAATAATAAGATTAAAAAGCAATAATCTTGGCACTCGATTATCGTACCTCTATAGATCCAAATTGAATTGATTTTTGTTACAATCAGCGGCATAAATATAGATCACGTCCAATTCTATCCTATCTATAAAAAAAAAATAGCAATAATAAAAAAGGGCAAGCCAAAAATTTCCATAAAGAAATCAATCATAAACAATATCATTACTCCATAACAGCTTAAAATGATAATTAATTATTCACTGTCATAATTATTATTGTTAAGGTGATTAAAATTTTGTGACGTAAAAAAAAGAGGGGTTGCGCGCGCATTGAGTCCAGTGGATGTTGGTGGTTAGAGGGCAGGCAGTAGCGCCTGGCGCCTACACTTTGTTAGGCATGCTGATCCGCAACACTCGACACCCTTGTCATTGACTTCTGCAGCAGCAACAGGTAAGCTAAACCGTAATTATAAAACCTTTAATCATAATATGTTTGTCTTAATTCCTTGAGTCCAAAGTTAAATAATAATATAGAATAACTGTATTTTAGGTGAATTGATTTTTCAAACCGTACACACGATTGTGATAGTAAATTTTACCATTCAAAAAATTACGCTAAATTTGCGGTTATTCTAATACGCACTGCATTTAAATGCTAAAATATATTATCACATTTATGTGATGTGTGTGCGTATCTTTACCAGAATTATACATTTTTAATATAAAATTTACAAATAAATTTTTACAATAACTATATTACATATAATTGATATAATCATACGAATCGTTTTTTATATGCATGCATGATTGTGATATAGAAAACACGTTGAGCTTTTATAATTAATACATATGATTTTCTTATTTAAACACATCATAATTTAAGATAAATAGAAATCATTTCTTTGTATTTTTTATATATGTTATAATTATACAAATGCAATTTATTAAAATGTATGAAGACAATTTAATGAATTCAAAGAATACGTTAGTGTAAAAATCATTAGCATAAAGAACAGCTTAAGGAAGTGAGTTTATTGTGTCATCAATTTAAATACTTTAATATCAAATCATGAAATATGTTCATAAAAAAAGAAGAAAAAAAAAAACGCTACTTTATAGTAATATCATAAAATAATAAATATGAACATTCACAATACAATCAGAAAATTTAAACAGTGTATAAAAAATATATAATGTCCATAACTTTATAAAAGTTTATTTCTTCAGATAGAACCTTCTTTGAATATAAATATTGTTTATATTAATTATTTTCATATGCATGTAACATTTAAGTATAGACAAAATATCATTAATCAAATGATGATATTATGAATGATTGCAATTTGATTAATTTTAATGGTATATCATCAAATTTACAATATACAATTCTATTTATTTTAATGTGCTTTAATCTACTTTAATATTCCTTTATATACATTTGATAAATTATTACAGTCATATAACGTTATATATACACACGCAATTGTTATACGTGGTGTCATAACAAAAACTATACTAAACTATGTTTATAGTGTTATGCGTACATATGTCATTAACAATATTCTTATATAATCAAATCAACGACGGTATGGAGATTAAGCTTTGTTCTTTAATTAAATTGGTAGTTTGAACAGTTTAGACAATGTCACTATGATTTGGCTATAAATTTTCTTCTTCTGCTTTTTTTTATAATTGTCATTTGCAAAATTTTATTGCTTCATGTATTATTGTGTGAATGTGTGTATGTGTGTGTGGTGTGTGTGTGTGTGTGTGTGTGTGTGTGTGTGTGTGTGTGTGTGTGTGTGTGTGTGTGTGTGTGTGTGTGTGTGTGTGTGTGTGTGTGTGTGTGTGTGTGTGTGTGTGTGTGTGTGTGTGTGAATGTGAATGTATATATATATATATATATATATATATATATATATATATATATATATATATATATATATATATATATATATATATATAGTTATTTCGTTACACAATCTCACAAGTAATTAATTTAACTGTGACATTTCAGTCAAACGAAAAAAGAAAAAAAAAAGTGAGAAAAAGTAAAGTGTAAATAATGAAATTTTATTACGCTGCAATACTTTCCTATCCTTTTCTTTCTACTACTGTTGCTCTTTAAAGAACTCGTAAAGAAAATTAAAAAGCGAAGTGGGTGGTCAAACGTCGTGATATATACCGCGAGCCACACTTAAACTTACACAGGAATCTTTTAGCAAACAATTTGTAATTAAAAACAAAAAGAAAAATACGACTTTAATAATGATTTTTTTACAGAAATTCTTCTTATAACTTACATATTATTTAATATTGCGTTCACGCATTTCTAATTAAATTATTTAGATATTCAAATTTAAGTATTTTATTTACAATATACGTACTGCATATCACATTACGCATATTTCTTTGCAACCATGAAGTTATATTAATTTTGCATTATTAAATTAATAAGTACATGACAAATTAATTTATTGATACAAATATAAATATTATATGGAAACCTACATTCATGTATTGTACTAAATTTTGAATTCTTTCTTCTTCTTCTTCTTCTTCTTCTTCTTCTTTTTTTTTTTTTTTTTTTTTTTTTTCCTTTTCTTTTCTTTTTTATTCTTATTGATATCAAAGATTATACACTCTGGCCAAAACAAGGTCGTTCCCGCCAAAAGCTGTATCCGCGGTGCTAAACCAATCAGAGAGCGTGTTATAAACCTACTAGCCAATCACAGTTGACTTTACATTGTTAATTACACTGTATCCGCTCGAACTAGTATTGGGAGAAGTGTATATATCTGTCTATTTTTTGCTTAAAAAGAATATTTTCGTTATATTTTTTTCTTCTGGTTAATAAACATCGTAAAAATTCTAAGATCCTAATAAATAATAAAACAGAGAGTCGTAAAATTTCACAGAGAGAAAAAAAAATTGTTTTGATGCTTCACGTGGAGCAAATCTATTTAGAAATGAATCAGAAAACGCACGTCTGCTTTTGACTTAAATTATTTTCGGCTATGTGTAAAACAAAGGACATTTCAAAGGATTTTTTTTTTTTTTTTTTTTTTTTTTTTTTTTTTTTACTTTGAAATAAACGCAAACAAAGTAGAAAGCCTGTGGTCTATAAAATCTAAATAAATGCGTTTCATTTTGTAAAATGCTATTTGTTTAATTGCGTTCGTATTAAAAAAACAATAATAATATAATTCATTCGTGATATAAAAAATGACGTCAATAGGATGAAAATAATTACAGCTGAAAATATAGTAAACACGGTTCAATTAAACAAGTAGATGTCTAGGGAGTTTTCAATCCTATTCAATGTTTCATATCGGTGGTGACGTAGCACTACTGAACTACTGATAGGCACGCTAAAAAAAAGGCGCGGGATCCCTAATTAAACATTTTTTTTTCTTTCTTTTTTTTTTTTGTAATTTTTAAGAAAACTACTGCTTTAATTGCGGAAAATTTTAAATGAGGGATACTAGACATACTTAAAAGTGTTTTAAGAAACAATAACAATAAAAATCGCCGGTAAGAAGTATTTTAATTCAATTTAAGAGCTGTTTATGATTATAACGAAAAGAAAGAGCTTTACATTTATTATTGTGATCAAGGCGCTTGCATTTACAGAATTTTGAGGTTATGTAATAAATCATTCATATGTTTACGAAAAAGCTAAGCAACTGACGTGTATCATATACTTTGTGATTTCATTATAGAATATTATATTATGTAATGACCTGAATTATATTGTAACGTATAACTACAGTATTGATCCTTATTTAATTTTAAATGAACTATTAATAATTAATATGAAAATTAATTAAGTTTAAAGCCGGAAAAAATTGTTTTTTTCCGTTTCCTTATTTTATCTTGACCATTAAGAGATTTTCTGAAGCAATAATTAATAAATTTAATTGATTTTTGATGATATAAAAAAAAGAAGCAATTTCATTGTTTACATACGATATTTTTCTTATGATAGTTTCTTATAACGTAGAGAAGGAAATATTAAAGTTATAGATATCAATCTGAATGCTGATCACTTGATTCCCATGAGCTTTTGACGGATGAGAATTCATCCCTCAAGCAAACATATATAAGGGTTGAGTGGACGTTTGGTTTGCAAGGTCATGTACATAAGGCTGCCCCGCCCTGTCAGAGGGGTTAAGTATGACGTTGTTAAATATACAACGCGTGTGTCCAAGTTCGCCATATAATGTCAATAAGCTACCACGTGGAGAACAAATGAATCGTAATTATAGTTGCACTATATTATCGATAACATGATGACTTTTAGATAAGACGTATATAAAATAAAACACGTAATAAATTCATTGTGATGTGTGAGTATTTTTAACTTTTGTTCTTTGAGTTGTTGTTGTTTTGATAATGTATTGACTAATAAAAGAATAACTGTTTTGAGGCTATAACTTTAAGCGATAGAGATTTCGGTTACATCCGCTTCCGTTTCTAATTACTACGCATGCGCAGTACGGAAACGGAAGCGGATGTGAGCGAAATCGCTTATAGTCGGCCTCAAAACAGTTGTTCCTTTATTTATCAATGAGGTGTACCAATTTTTTAGGAGATAATTATATTTCATCTTAATAAAATATTACATTTTCCTGAAACAATTGGTATGTGAATTTCTAATTTTTGAGTTTATTATTCTTAGTTAATTTTTGAATATCGAAAAATGACGTCAGCGTCGGTAACTTATATGCATGTAGGCATAGGAAAAAGTTGTCGACTGTGACTTTATCTAGTGATTTTCAAAAATTAATCCAAAATACTTAATGAACTCAAGAATTAGAAATTGAAATATCTCTCAATTCAAGACGATACCCACTTTTAGAATATGCATCGCGTAAAATTTCTGGTCTTCCTTCATTATAGTATTTTTATCATTGTTATCGTCTATCATACTGTATAAACACTTTAAATCATGTTTTTTTTAAATTAATAACAATAAAAGCAAATAGTTGACATGCATAATTAAAAAAAAAAATCAGATAGTAATAATTTAATCTCAATGAATTCTATACTCAAATAACTACAGAGGGCGTTTTTAATAAAGTGTTCGTGACGTATACTGTACTATACTGTAGAGAACCTGAACAAAGAAGCGACAACCTCATGTTTTAGGTAGAGCTGCAATACATTTGCTTTGAAAAACCTGTTCAAAGTACCCAAACTTTTAAGCTAAATGATTGGCCACCCACAAAATTAGAGCGTTCTCATTGGCTTAAGAAAGAGTATTTCGACTGCCATTTAAGTGTAGGTACTTTTAGCGAGCCTTTCAAAACAGATACCTATAACATGAGGTTGTCGCTTCTCTATTAAGGTTCTCTATACTATACTGTAAGTATAAAATGTACTTTAGTATGCGTAATATTAAGTCAAATGCATTAATCAATTTATAAATACGTTCAATGTCACGTATAACATCACATCATCATTCACTTTTAATCTGATGCTTCTAAAGTGAAAAATAAATTCATTTCCATATACATTATATTGTAAAACTTATAATCTGCACACAAAAAATAGTAGTAATAAAAAATTGTTATAATATTTGCACTTAATGTTAGTTTCAAATTGTTTGCTTACTTTTATAGTAATGTAAAATAATTGACGATAAAATTGTATATAGTAACATATTGGTATATAGTAGTGATTTATTTATTATTATTATATTTTCTGACGTTCTCTCAATTAAGTTTAACTGTCAATTACTCAGCATATTTTCAAAACGACGTTCATGATACGTTAGTGTTGTTTTTTTTGTAACTCAATACAATGTGACGTATTATATAGTATTCTTATTTGTAGTGTTCGATAAATTTATCTTGATGTGAGCTTTGATTAGTGTTTATTTCATTAACGTAGCTTGGAGAAAATAGGAGAGAGAGAGAGAGAGAGAGAGAGAGAGAGAGAGAGAGAGAGAGAGAGAGAGAGAGAGAGACGCAAAAGAATGACAAGAACGTTACGTTTCCATTAGTTAGACCACAAAAACAATGTATTGGTTGTTTTTTTATATACAGAACAAATCAAATTTCACAAAATTAAGGAATGAAATTACAACTATCATGACTTCCAATAACTTAATAAGAAATAGTAAACAAACTAAAAGAAATCCCCCCCCCCCCCTATATGTTACAGTAAAAAGTTAAGATTATATATAGATATAAAAATAGATAAATGCTGTAAAAACTTTAATTTCGTGCGATGTTTAAAATTGCTCTTGTGGTAGAAGCTGCCTTATATACTTTACTTTGAGAATATTATTCGGCAACTTTTCATTTGGATTCGGAACATTTTACAAAAATATTTAAAATGTAGAAAAATATAATAAGAATAGCAAGAAATTGCACTTGTACAAGAAATAATAAATACTATTTCAATTTTTTAGTTTGGTTTTTATTCTTCTTAGAAAAACAAGCTCTGAATTTGAATGTTAAAATATATTTTCATAATCATAAAATATATTGAGTAAATTGAGAAATAAAATAATGACAATGACTGAGATATGCATTACTAATTGAAATGTAATTCTTATTTTCATAATAAAAACAGTTACACGATGGCTATCTTGACTTCAACGTCAGTGGATGGTAACCATACTAACTCGAGCACCACCAGGGTACCATGGTTGTACGACCTGACTGTGGATGACACAACCTTTGTAATGACGTCTTCGTTCATCATATTTACAATGCAAACAGGCAAGAGCGTACAATATCACGTACTTTTGAGCTCATAACAGAGTGAATATATATAACTTGCTTTTCTCATCTCAATTCATACTAATGATTTTATTATGAAAAATAGTAGAGACAAATTAATTTAGTTTGTTGAACTTGAATAATATACATATCATTGTATATATAATTATATAATGTTTTAAATCGATATACTATAATGAGAAATGTGTATATTTACCCTATAGCTATAAATAGTTTATTTCTTTACCTTATTATGCAAATAGAGAATACTCCTATATATAGGGTATTTGCATTCATATAAAAGTCAACGCCATATATGAGCAGTAAATAACATGGGTCAGTATGGGAAAATGATACATTTTGCCAGTTTTAAAATAATTAGCAATATTTTTGAGAGCATTGATTAGGTTTTCAAGTATGCGAGAAAAATGACAATAACAAAAAATTAAATAATTTTCCAAAGAAAATAGCTAACGACCAATTTTGACCTATGCTGAGCAAAGTTATTCATTCCTCTAATATGGCGTCGAAGCGCATTCAGTATGACATCATGCACATACATTCTATATTATGCTATAATAATATTATTGTTGTAGAATTTTTTTTTATTATCCTTATTATTATTATTATTATTTATTTATTTTACATTTTTAATTTTATAGGATTTGGATTACTGGAATCTGGCTGTGTGTCGCTCAAAAATGAAGTCAATATCATGATGAAAAACGTGGTCGATGTTGTATTTGGTGGTCTTACTTACTGGGCATTTGGTTACGGTCTCAGTTTTGGACGAGATTCCATGAGTACACCATTTCTAGCATTTGGAGATTTTTTAGTCGATCCTGGTAATGACTCAGAACATATGGGTCCTGTATTTGCAGCGTTTTTATTCCAGTTATCTTTTGCAACAACTGCGACTACAATAGTGTCTGGCGCTATGGCGGAGAGGTAAGTAAATTTTTAATAAATATTTTATGTATATATAAAAAAATCTACATTATATTGATTATTACTAAGCAATTTTTGTTCACCTATCAATATTAAACGATAATTTAAGTTACATATTTTGTAGCAAATTATTGCCAATTATATCATCGTATTGAGTAAATTGAAAATTTTAACAGACGAGAAAGAAACATGAAGAATTTATTTGGCATTACTCGCAAATATACGTGAAAACATATTGTATGATTATAGTATAATTTTCTTTGTTATCTTGATTATGCTTATATTATTAATTTTTCATAAATTTTTTTCCTATGTTACTGATTATATATTCCGTCTATGCTAAAATTACAACAGATGTAACTTCAAGGCGTATTGCCTCTTCTCAATGTTGAACACCGTGGTTTACTGCATCCCTGCTGGGTGGGTGTGGGGTGAGCATGGATTTCTGTACCGATTGGGTGCCGTGGACATCGCGGGATCTGGACCTGTTCATCTCGTAGGGGGAACATCAGGTTGTTATAAACTTTCTTTTTTATCAATGCATTGAATTATAGAATTTTAAGGAGAGAAGTGCACAAATTTAGAATTTGTGTGTATCAAAGGGTCTGAAAATGTTCCGCACTTTTGACTATTCGTATAGTCATCAAGCATGGGATCCGCAAGGTGGCGTCTGATCAAGAACATCACGAGTGATTGTGTACGATTGTCTTTCCTATATTGTTTCATTAATTACTTCGTTTATTGTCTTCGTGTTAACTTTTTTTTTTCCTAATTATCAATTATCTATAATTTCTTTTCTAATAATAAATCCTATCGTACACAATCTCCACATTCATCAAATCATTCTGTCCCATTGTTTTAATGTTTCTCTTCCCTCCCCTTGACTTCACCAAACATTATCATAATCGAAACCACTATCCAACTACTAGTATCACAAATATGCAGCAACAGCGTGGATTTTTATCAGCAAAATCCTAAACCCAAACCCTTTTTCCCAATTACCTTATCCAATTAACCAATTATAGAACACGAAAAACAAAGCTTCAAATTTATTGTAACGGCGTGAGTTAAAGAAAGCCCCATAACCAAAAATTAAGGCTAATTAATTAGGCTTTTATTTGTACAACCAACAAATCTAGTCATCAAGCATCGCCACCTGCGAATGTAGGCAACCCTTGCTGACGCAATGTAACGCAGGAAACCTAAATTTGTGGGAACGCACTTCTCTACTCAAAATTCTCTACATTTAACGATATAAAATTTAATACATTTCAGTTCTGTTTTTAAGCAATAAATATCTATACTATATAATTTGTAACTTATTGATTTTTGAAAAGATTAATTTATTGGAAAAATTTTACCGTCGTACTCGTACATTAACTTTATATTATATAGAAACTATTGGAGTATGAATATTTTGATAATAGCTTTAAAGCTTGGGATACATTACACTCAAGATAATTATAAATCAATTTAAATATATATAATGATTTTGTTTTGCAACGCAAAATATATCAATACAATTGTGGTATAATGTGTTTCTAAAAATAAAGTGTTAACTCCGCCATATACGTAATTGCAAGTATAGCGTGTGATTGCACTTGCTTGCAGCACTGGTGGCCACTTCAATGCTGGGACCTCGTCTCGGTCGCTATGACAACGGGTTAGAGCCGATGCCACTGGGAAGTCCTACAAATGCACTCATGGGGCTCTTTATGTTATGGTGGGGTTGGTTAGCCTTCAACTCGGGCAGGTACGATTATGTATATTTTATAGCAAAACAAACTTCTGTGTTGCGTCGACGTATAAGTTCACTTTTTCAGTTAAAGTTACATGAATATTTTATTGAGGTATTTTAAAATAATTTCTTTGAAATGTTAATTCAAATATGAGCAAAAATAATAATTTATTTGTTTTTTTAAACAAAGCTGATATTTCTTTTGTACATAAAAATACTTCAATCTGGCACAGCAATAATCTAAAAATTATGCACAAAAATGGAAGAAAATAAAGTAAATAGAGTCTTTTAATCAATATGTGTTGTACATTTATTGCAAGGTTTTAAACATTATTTCACGGAAAGAATAAATTAATTAATTTATGCTGAATTTATGTCATTATATAGCATAAATAATGCTAAATCAGAACAGCATAAAGCATTATATTATACATAATAATAATGCTTTGTGTACAGTTAAATAGTATAGCATTGTACCAAAAAATTATTCTGAAAATGAGCTACCATAATACGTATATATTTTTCTCTGTGGTGCATATTGTGATTCATTTTGCTAAAAATATTTTATATTTCAGTACATTTGGAATTAGTGGACATAAATGGAAATATTCAGCTCGTGCAGCTGTCATCACAATGAATGCTTCCTTCGGCGGAGGCACCGTGGGTCTCGCACACTCCTTCTTTTTACGTAAAGGAACCTTTGATATCATGGACCTCATTAATGGAGTACTTGGATCACTTGTTTCTGTCACGGGTAAGTCTATACTATCATATTATAGCGTACATAAGAAATTTGATTGACTCAGGCAGTTGATATAGTTATAATATTGGGTGTTACAAGAAACGTGGGTCTAATTATTATTTATAATTGAAATAAATATTATACTGTATATTCATAAAATTTTATTTGAAAATTTATTTTTAATATAGTTCTATCTTATTCAAAATTCAATTTCAATATATATTTATTCATTTCTTTTATCTTTTATCCTACAATCACAATATTATACAACAATGCATATTGGCTTAGGTTATTGTATCAGTTGATTCAATTAGAAACGATAGTAAAAAATTACACAAATATAACACAAAACAATATAATACAAACATATTTATACATAGAAAAAATTATTTAAATTTGAATGTTTTAAAAACTGATATAAATGCATTGTTTATACGTAAGTCTCATAAACTCATCAATGGAATAATATTGCTTGTTTAACAGTAGCGTTTTCAATGATTTTTTAAACAAAATAGGGTCTTCAATTTCTCTTATATGAGTTGGCAGATTGTTATAAATCTGCAAACAACCACATAAAGGATCTCTATTGTACATTTCAGTTCTTTTATATAATACTAGTTAAAATTTATTATTTCTTGTGTTGTGACCATGTAAAAATATTTTATACAAGATGTTATAAATTAGGCAGTAAAGTGTTCCAAATTTGAGTTTGTATAATTGTATAATATACATTATGTATGTCATAAAAGTACGTCTATTTTATCGATTTTTAAATTGGGATCAAAAGATATGAATTTTTGTATTAAATAAACCAGCAGTTTTTTATTAAATAAAGTATAATTGTTTAAATTTCTAAATATTTATGGGAGCTAGACTATCGTATTATACATTATTGCTGTAATGTAATAATGTATGAGCTCCTTTCATATAATTTGAATTTATGTATTGGGTCCGAGACTTTCATGGAATAACGTGTGTTGTAGTTATGAATCATAAATATATATAAAAATATATATATATATATATATATATATATATATATATATATATATATATATATATATATATATATTTATGTATAATGCCGTAATGTTTCTTTTAAATAATACACAATCAAGCTTTTGCAAAAGAAAAGAAAAGCTAAAGTATGATGTATAGTTCAATGACCTTTGTTTACTTTTCATTGCTTTTTATAAATTTTTAAGACTTGAAATTTAATTATATAACAATAATATTTTACGTAACAAAAAAATTGTTGTATATTATGATGAAATATAAAAAAGTGGTAATAATTACACTTACAAGTTATTTTTGTTTGCTCACGCATGCGACACTTTTGATTTAGTTTATGACAGATAATAAAGAACTTGAGAGGGTGTTTTGTATATAGTTCATAAAGTAAAGCACACAACAACAATTTAAGGACATTTTTACGTTAGTCATTTCAGATTTTTAGTATCTACGAACAAAAAAAAAGTATAATTTTAATATTATACGCATTTACTTTTTATAAGCCCCTGTATGATATGCAACTTTTTAAGCATATCAGATGCAAGGGTTGCATACATTTATTATTTGCAGGCGTTTCAAATTTTTCACATGTATTAGAAAGAAATATAAAAAAGACATTGTTTTTATTAACAAATAACCAGCTGATATCTCATAAACTTAACGGTCGCGAAATATAAAATTAACGTAAATTAAAGATTAAATGCTAATTAAAAGTTTAGTTATGTCAAACACATGTGAATACAATCAAATATTTAAGTTATTTCACTTTAAAGATTACACGAAAATGTGAATATTTAAATTTTATAGCACCAACCTTTAAAGTCAAATTAAAAACTGTTTTTAAATTGAAAATGTTATTAAAAATTTTTTTTGAAACAAAAAACATTTTATAAAATTTATTCTATTTCATTTAAAAATTATAGTATTTATTTTGCTGGATATAAATAACGTAGATTGTGAAAATAAAGTTCCTCTTTTGACTATTTCCGCATCAAAACGGTCACCTACTTCGTTAAAGCATTTAAGAGTGAGGGTAGGTGACTGACTGATATCTTGCAAACTAGGACGGTTGCGAATAATAATAATAACGCAAAGCAAAGAAGAAATATTACTTAAAAATTTAGTTATGTCAAACATGTAAAAACACGATCAAGTATTTAAGTTATTACACGTAATAATAACATGTAAAATGTGGAAATTTAAATGTAAGCTGGAAATTTTAGTCAAATTATATCCTTTTTTAAAATTAAAAATATCATTAAATTTTTTTGGGGTATAGAAAAATATTTTTTAAATTTACTTGATTTTATTTGAAAATTATAGTGTTTGTTTTATTAAAATTAAATCATGTACAAAAAATTATTGGGAAAATATAGTTATTCTTTTAGCGATTTCCGGTCCAAGTCGGTCCCTCATACCGCCTTAACACATCTGACATAAAAAAAAATGTAAATAAACGAAACTGTTGACAGAAAATAAATAAAATGTCGCACGAAAATTTAATAACTACTTCACTTCTTTAGGCGTCAATGTTCAAGAATAAAAATATATTTCATATGGTCAAGTTTCATGAACTTGAAATGACAAAACTATCGTCTTGGAAAATATTTTGCAACATGTTATATTGAAAAATTAATCAATCATTCTATGTTGCTAACGTAAACTAAAGTGACATTATACATTAAAGGAAATATAAAAATTTAATATAGAGATACAGTGCGGCCTTATATACAAAGCTATATACACATATATATATATATATATATATATATATATATATATATATATATATATATAGTTTATTTCAAGGTGGAAAGCGAGAAATATCAACCTATAATATAAATTTTTATAAGAGGTGACATGATTGAGTTTATGACGCCCTCGTGCGGCAACTACGCGTAATCTGCTCATTTTAAGTCTCAAGTAACATGATTTTTACATGGCGTAACGAAATCTGAGACGATCTCTGTACTAATTAGTTCGTCAATTTATTATTGTTATTATTACAAAGAAAGATTTTGGATTTATTATTATCATTTTTTTTATTAATTTTTTTTTTCATAATATTTTACAATGTTATTATACGTTGAAGGTTGACTTCTTGTTATATATAAAAATGTATATTTTTGACACATTCTAAATTGATGATATACAGTGCATTCTTACGGATGATTGGGCATATCATTCTATAATAAATCAATTTTATAGTTTTAAATATACGTTACATTTTAAATTGCAGTTCATGTAAATTCAAAGCGGATATTGTTGTTTGCTTTTTTATTTAAAGTTATATTTTACTTGCTAATTTTGTATTGAGTTTCTAGTTTGTATTGGAGATTTGATAACGCAATTACTTCTGGTAGGAGAATAAAAAGCCTCCTTATAGCGCTACACTGAGAATATGTAATAAAGGCTACTATATATATATATATATATATATATATATATAATATATATATATATATATATATATATATATATATATATATATATATATATATATATATATATATATATATATATATATATATATATACCCTGGTCAAAAATCGGACCTGTTACTATACTAATCATTCATGCATAATATACATCAAATTGTAATGCATAGGAGAGTACACAAATTAATCCAAATTTGATAGCAGAGATTAAGCATTTTGAGATGTTTTCTCTCTACCATAGGGAATGTTTACTCACTATAGAATCCATGTATCTTTTGTACTCATCATACTTGTCTTGCATTGACAATAGCTTCTTTAAAGTTTTAAAGGCGTAGAACACCTTGAACAAAAAAAAGTTGTATAATATCCTAACAAACCTGAAAATCATCGTTGATTTGTCCGGAGTCATTGATTTCTAATTTATTTTCCATTCACAAAATGGAACGAGCGGTCAATGACGTCACAGCTCATCTGGTCCATGTGCGCGTAAAACAAGCAAGCTGTGACGTCAATGACTGCTCGTGCCATTTTGTGAATGGAAAATAAATTAAAAATCAATGACTCCGCCAAATCAACGTTGATTTTCAGGTTTGTTAGGATATTACACAACTTTTTTGTTCAAGGTGTTCTACGCCTTTAATATTTTAGTGCATGCTTTTACGTACATACAATCAAAGTATTTCGTATAGGTAACACTCTGTAAACATTTGTGCGTTGAGAGTAGTTTTTTTTTTCTGAGTGTACTTTTATAGTTTACTAAAACATTGTAAAGCAAGAACTAGATCTGTTGATTATGATAATTTACTGTTACTCTTATTAGGATTGAAGTCTGAAATGTCTTACTTACGATTATGATGTTGGTTGATTCACAGCGGGCTGCTATCTCTATCGACCCTGGGAGGCGGTGTTAATTGGAGCTGTGGGGGCGGCCATCGCTTGTCTTATGATGCCACTTTGGGACAGACTGCACATTGATGATCCTGTAGGAGCATCTTCTGTTCATGGTGAGCTATGTTTCAAAAGAAGTACAACATTTAGAAAAAAAAATTATTTTTTCGAGGGTTTAAATTATACGTAAAGCATAATGATTTTATCTTTTTGTTATATTATTTTTATTAGTATTGACATATTGTACTTATCATATATATAGTATTAAATATTAATAGTATGAATAAGAAAATATTTCTTTATTGATCCAGGCAGTTCATGTTTATAGTAACAATTATAGTTACAACAAGCATTGATCTTGACAAAATAACTTAAAATTAAATTAACATAACATAATAGTATATAGTACAGTAATAATATAATATAAAATGAATTACACAACCTATAGTACATATTTAATACATAAACATATGATAATGAAGTATATAAAACTGTGATGTGATAATATATCAGTATAATATTCTAAAGTTGTGGGTGGTGAACATCAAGATATTGATGTCATCTATTTTTGAGTTTTTATCAAAAATAAATAAATAAATAAATAAAGGGGGGGATCTTAAAAGTATAGTATGTTTTGTAGAGCAAAATTTTTGTAAGCCAAATTATAATGTTTGAATTAAAGATTATTTGACTTAAGATGGATAATGAATATAGCTTATTTATTTCTCATGTAATATAAATTGCCCGATATTAAATCACCCTTCAATTGGTTAATAATTACATAATTATTACTTCTATGGTAAATAACTTATCACTTATCTCTCTCTATATAAAAATCAATAATTTATATTAGTTATTAAACTAAGCCAAGAAATGAAGTTCATTAAAATATTTCAATATCTGTTCTTGAAGTTCAGAGTACAATGTCATGCAATTTATTTATAGAAGCAACTGAGTAAAGTCACTAGAAAATATCAAGTTCTCACTGAAACCATTAAAACAGTCACTCGAATAAGATGCAGTTAAATGGCAATCGTGACCTCTCAACAATGAAAGAGAGAAGAAAAAAAAATGAGTTGAGGGTACTTGGTATTTTCTAGGGACTTTACAACTGGGGTCATGCAAATTTAAAGATTTCCACATTTTAATTTATTTGACAGGTTTATTCCAATGAAATGAATCTTCAATGCTATATTATATAGTTTTGCAATATTCCAGTTTATAGAAAACTCGATTACTTTCAAAATTACTTTCCTATGTGACTTATTTATTTCATTATTAGATTTCTTTTCTTGGGTTATATATATTACACACAAAAAAAGTCCATTGCTATATAACATAAAATTGAAAATTGCTACAGGGTGTGCTGGTCTATGGGGTGTTTTGGCTGTTGGTCTCTTCGCAATCGATCCAAAACTATTGAACACAACACGAGGCCGATCTGGATTATTTCATGGTATTATAAAACTTATTCCTCTACTTTTTTTTATTATTTTTTTGGTGTTTATAATTAATGAAATTCGTATATTCCTCATATACAGGTGGAGGCTGGTATTTGCTGGGAGTTCAAGCAATAGCAGCGGTATCTTACATTGCATGGTCAGCTACGGTTACTTTCATTCTACTTTGGGTAAGCAATGCTTAAAAAACAAAAATGTCATATGAATATTTTATTGACCGTAACTCAGATTGAACACAACTATAGTAATGGTCTTGTCGCATCATTATCATTACTCTGACAGTTACAGTATAAAAAAAAAGCTAACGACATTATTGTATACAGACAGTACAGTACAGTGCAGTACAGTACAGTACAGTACAGTACAGTACAGTACAGTACAGTACAGTACAGTACATTACATTACAGTACAGTACAGTACAGTACAGTACAGTACAGTACAGTACAGTACAGTACAGTACAGTACAGTACAGTACAGTACAGTACAGTACAGTACAGTACAGTACAGTACAGTACAGTACAGTACAGTACAGTACAGTACAGTACAGTACAGTACAGTACAGTACAGTACAGTACAGTACAGTACAGTACAGTACAGTACAGTACAGTACAGTACAGTACAGTACAGTACAGTACAGTACAATGACATCTTACTCTAAAGCTTTTTTTTTTTTTTTTTTTGGAAAAGAACAATGTTCAATACGGGTGTTTTTTTGTAGTTGTCTAAATGTATAAAAGTTTCCCGGCATTAACATTAAATAACTAACTCAAATTTTTTTTACGTGATTTTTAACTATGTTTCTTTTAAGTTTTAAGTAAGCAGTGTTACTCAATCGATAGTTCATTAATGATAAGAAAGATTGAGGCAAAATATTTATCTTTATTGTATAAACTTGTGGCTTTGTAAATAATATTTTTGTATGTAACTTTTTTATTGTTCTTTAATGAAAATGATTTCTAATTGTTTTTGTACTATACAAAAAGAAACAATACCCTCAGCTAAAGCATAATTTAATTTATATGTATTATGATATTAGAATGAAAAAAAAATTAATTTAACAATAAACAAATTACACACAATTTAACATGGGTACAGCAATATAAGTTTTTATATTTTTCAAAATTGTAGTAAAAAAAAAAAAAAAAAAAGTTTTTTTTTCGTCAACTCGGAAAAGTAGGTTTAGTGATAAAATAAACAATTTTTTTTTTCTCGCACTAAACCTTCTTTTGCAAGTCTCCTATTTTGGTCTTATTATCAAAATAGGATTATCTAATTAAGATTTTTTGTTTGTTTAATAATCGTTACATTGATGATTCTTAGTATTAATGCTAGTTGAAAACTCATATTTTTGCTGTAATAATTCAAATGTAAATAAATTCCTACTCAAATGATTGTTTTCTGTTGCGTATGTCAGACTGTTAACAAGATAATTCCACTTCGCATGGAACCCCACGAGGAGCTGCTGGGTGCTGATCTGAGTGAACATCTCATCCGTCATCAGGGGGTGGGGGTGTCACGTGTACTATCTGCACTTATCAATCAACAGAATCAACACAACATCAGTGAATTGCAGAATATCACCGTGGTGGGTGGTAACACAGGCAAGTAATAATTAATATCCAGAACGTTTCTTCCTTTTTTTTCTATCAAAGAAGATTCAGAGTTCATATTAATTGGCATATTTAATTGATTATTAAGTCTACTTACGATACTTAATACAAAATTATGAAAATATTTCATTAAAGAAATTAGATGAACTTAAAACTTCTGTCTTAAAATCTCACGGTGATCATATTTACTTTTTTTTTTTTTTTTTTTAATGAAATATAATTCGACTTTTTCTTTGAGTTTTGCAAAAGCCAATGCACATATAGCACGTATCGTATACCTATATTAACTTATAGGCACAGTTTGATAGTACAGTTTGGTTTTTAATTTGCACACTGCACATTCAGAGGTTGCACAAAGCGGCGGAGAGGTTGCGTCTCAACCAGACGACGAGCAGCGTGTCAGAGCAAGTGCTGCACCAACAACTAACCCTGCACACGAAACACTAAGTTTGCGTTTTGAGCTGCGACTTAATGTAGTAGCTAGGTAAGATTGAGCTCCTCACATCAATGCACTCATTCTCATTAGTTTATATAATTTGGCAGGCTTGGACTGACCATAAGGCTTGCCCAACAATCCCTGGCTAGCCTCAGGCTAATTAAGTCCATTTTCAGACTCTTAGGGGGCAGTACGCTCCTTTTTGGCCATTTAAACCTCCCAAAATAAACTCTAAGAACCTAATCCCTGACTGTCCTTTTTTTTTTTTTTTTTTTTTTTTTTTTTTTAGCCAGTTTGACCCTGAAATTTGGCACTTAGTTTCTTATTTAGAAAATGCATTTTTTTTTTCTAAAAATTTATAAAATAACAATTTGCATTTTTTTTTTCCATTAAAAAAATTAAACGTTTCTGAATTAATGATTTATTTTGGACATATGCAGGCCACGAAGCATATCTACAGAAACTTGTTGCCTCCCTACGACGACGGCGGGTAGTGGCACCAGATCTGCCACCTCCAGTCCAGCCCCAGGACACATCTTTGGAGGTGTCGCTGCCGCCCCTTGCGCTGTGGTCTCCTCTCCGTTCAGCGGGCCCTGGAGTTCGTCCCGTGCCCCGGGCACCAGCTCAGCAATTAGCCCCCCAGCAGCAGCAGCAACAACAGCAACAGCAGCAGCGACAACAACATGCAACGTCAGCCACGTCGACAACTCGCAGGCGTCAGGGTCTTCTTCTTGCTCAGGGAGGCAAGGGTCTCCTGTCGCGCCGTGCAAGTCGCTCTCCTCATCCCCAGTAGAGCGTAGGCTTCACAGACAAGTAAGACCAAATATGTAAATATTTCTCTTTGCTATTCTTATTAATAAGTTATAAAAATGTGACCTCAGTATTTAAAATTTGCACAAAATATACAGTAAATGTGGTCACAATCGATATTGTTTACAAAACCAATATGCTTATTTTACTTTTAACAAAATAATAAACTTAAATAGTTTTATTTTTTATTTTTAGAAAATATCGTGTATGCTATGGTCAGTCCTCCTTACACGTTTGCTATAGAGGTATGTGTGTAAGCAGGTTAGACCCATGGCATGAACGATATTGATATTATTTCTAGGGAGTAATACCTAATTATTTATTTTAAATTATGTTTTAAAATCTCTCTCTCTCTCTCCAGGCCTCAGGCAGTAGTGAAGACCTGCAGTTCCCGCAGACACCACCCTCTACATGTGAAAACATCACAGACGTATCTTCTCAACCAAGACCAGCATCTCCTTGCTTACCTGAGCCTATCATTGTATGTCCATCAGATTAATATTATGCTTTATAACAAGATGAAAACTACATAGAGAGAATTACCCGAGTTTAAAGAACTGAAGCTCAAGTTTTTGAATCGTCATAACTGCAATGAAACTTTAGTGAAACCAACTCAACTTTCTGTTATTATGATAATTTAAAAACTTGAGTTCATCAGTTCGTACTTCAGTTATTTCAACTTCGGTAATTCTCTCCGTGAAAATGAAATCTCATCAGACAAAGAAAGCAATTGGATTATAGAACTGACTGACTGTGAATGGCGTTTCTGACTTAACGTGTGACATTTTGTAAGTGGTTGTTTGGAATTTTATAGTAAAATTATAAACAAATTTATTAAATATCTTCAATGATGTATCTTAAAAGTCTCAGCTCAGATACAATTACCCCTTCATATTTATAGGTGGCAGTTTAACAATTTTACCAAAAATGGAGAACAATATTGATAAGCGCAATCAAAATTAATAACAAAAAAAAAAAAAAAAAAAAAACGCATGCACTATCATAATGCTATAAAATTTCTAATAAAACCACTTATTTATAAGGAAAAGATCTCAAATACGCAGTATACGTATATAATAATAAATAAAATATATTACAGATAGATAGACTAGCTGTTTATCTTTTTAAGTATATAAAATAAATTGATAGAGTATAGAAATAGTCATGTTGCAATAACTATTTAATTATCCAAGTCCATTTTTTTAAAACTAGATTTTTTTTTCAAGTTATTGTCATTGAAGTCTTAATTCGTAATTAATTACGTGCTGGATGATTTCAATAACTTTGGAAAGATAAGTTATTCAAAATATTGAAGTAGACGTTCAAAAGTTCAATGTTGTGTAATTATTATGTAAAAAAAAATGCAACTCCTATGTTTTACATTATACGTAAAATAAGAAATGGATAAGTAAAAAGGAAGCATTTTATTCTGTCTTTGTAAAGTAAAATTTCCTCTTTTCTTCCCTATTTCTGTTTGATGTTAAAGGTATATTAAAAAAT
Organism: Ecdyonurus torrentis; assembly: GCA_949318235.1. Classification (NCBI taxonomy): domain Eukaryota; kingdom Metazoa; phylum Arthropoda; class Insecta; order Ephemeroptera; family Heptageniidae; genus Ecdyonurus; species Ecdyonurus torrentis. Next base: position 11,177,639 of record OX439130.1, read on the forward strand.
TTAACTCAATATAAAATTATCTGTGTTATAAAATATTTGTAAATATTATAGATATTGATATTATTAACAAAATAAAATATATAAAATGTGTATATTAAAAGAAAAATAATAATTTACAGTTGTTGAATAGCATAGCATAATGTATTTTCTGTATTTGATCATAAATAAATTTTATTCCACATAAAGGAAAACTTTAATTTATATCATATTGTTAATATAGGATGATTTATATTATGATTATATAAGCATGTTACGATGTATTGTATAACGACGTACGTATATATATACGTTTTAATTTTTAATTTATATCTTTAAATTATATTGCAATCCATTGAGAAATAAATTAAATAAAACGTATATGACGAAAGTTAAAATTTTTTGATAAGAAACTCAATGACGTTTTTTTTTTTTTTTATTATTATTATTATTATTTTTTTAACTATCTGATTGCGCATGCTGTAACTCGGATTAAACCCAAACGTAAATAATTACGTTATTGGCTACTTATCTGTTGTCATGTTTATAAGGTTAATCCTTTTCTTTACTATCGTAAATATTATTCAGCCCAATATACGTTACAGATAAAATAAGTAGGCGGTATAAAAACAGAGCTACCAAAGAATTTTGATATAATTATTTAAAATTCTTGAAACATGAAAGTGTTACTGCTTCTTACACTCTCCGTGCTTGTAACTGCACAGGTAAGTAGTTGCTTTTTTTCTTCTTCATATTATGTATTTGTGCTATGATAAAAACAACATAATAATATTAATATTTAATGTTGTCTTAGATCATATAAAAAAAATGCAGTGATTGCTGCGTTACTTTACAATAAATTTGAGAAATAATGTTAACATAAATTTTCGACTATATAATATATAAAATTCCCATGCTTTACAATTTTTCTTTTTATATGCTTACAAGCACGTACTTCATATCTATATCATGATAAAAAGTTATTGCAAAACATTTAAAGCCATAGACCACATAAAACAACATGTGCTTTTTAATGAATAAACACGAAATGGGATCTTCAAAACTGATGACAATTTTTACCAGAATGTTAATGTAGCCCCACGAGAGAGCGTGAAATAACTGTAAAGTATGCAATTTGCGTAAAAATTCATGTTTATGACGTCAGAAACATGCAAAAATTAGTATGAAAATGTTGTGTGGGTTGCATAAATTGAATTTTCTGATCAATGCTTCGGGGCTACTGTTGGGTTTTGAGACAAACTAATGTTATTTATGTAAATCTCACCAAGTGTTTTATGATATAAATGCTTATGTTTTTCTCTGGTCTATTCCTTTAAATATTATTTAATTAAGTTTTTGTAAATTGTTATGTAAAAACCGCTTATTTCTAAGTATTCTACAGTATGTACAGCTCTGGCCAAAAGTTTAAGAACGGGGCAGCGGTGGCCGCAGCGTTTTCCCATAAAGTTAACAGAGTGATTGCAGGTTGCCTATACAAATCGTTCTCAAACTTTTGGCCAGAGCTGTACAGTATAATATATTGATGCGTACTTTCACTGCAAACTTAAATGTTGATTATTATATTTAAAAATTTTAAATTATTTTGAAGTAAATAAAATCATTGAATTTAGAGTATACTCTAAATTCAATGATAGTATTATAATAACAAGAACTAATACTGCGTATATTTAAAAGAACACATTCTGGCCGATGGTGCATCATCGAGAGATGATTCGGCCTCCATTCATCCGACGTAAGTATGATAATGATCAGTTAATTTATTTACTCCCTTAAATATAATAATCCTAATTCCTGGAAACAATTTGCTTATATTTGTGTTGTTTTCAGAATGGTTTATAACTGATGATGAAATCAAAGAACCCGCTCTTGGCCACGGTTACCATGTAGGTCTTATTGCTGATGGTACGGGATTCTGCAGTGGTTCTCTGGTTACTGATCAGAAAGTGCTGACCTCAGCTCAGTGTCTCATTGGGTAAACGAGAATATCATTGCTATATTATATAGTTCAAACACCAAGAGCAAGTATACTCGACTCAAAAAACCTCAGTCGATTTAAATCGGGCATGCCTGTCACATTTGAGGAGAAGGGGGGGGGGCGGCTGGGCAATACCGTAAAAGGTCGATTGGCAGGTAACTCAGGCTTTTTGAGTCGAGTATATGCGGGCACACCTAGGGCCTCAATGAGGAAGACTATACAAAAAAAATAAGGGTTAATTTTATTTCATATTCTAAAAGAAGATATTGTCCTGAATCGATTGATATGTGAATTTTCTATATTTGAGATTACTAAGTATTTTTATTAACCTTTTAAAAATGACGTCACGGACGCAACGTGTATGCATGTGGGTATAGGAAAAAGTTGCCGCGCATGACGTAATTTTGCAACTTTAAAAAATTAAATAAAAATACTCAATGAGGTCAAAAATTGGAAATTTGCATATATATCGATTCAGAGACAATGTCTTTTCTTTTAGACTATGCAATAAAATTACCCTCTATTTTTTTTTTATTTTTTTTGTCTTCTTCATTGTGAATGACAAGTAACCGCGTGTCTTCTGAAAAATGTGTCTCGTGTGGATTCGTCACAAAATACAGAAACCCATATGAATAAAAGGCTAATCATGTGCAGCACACATGAAATATTGAATATTTGTGAAGTGTATATTATGAAATATGCATCTTTAATATAAATAGAAAAATATTAAATATAATTATATTCCTATATGCGTATAAAAAAATAATAAAGACCTGTTGAATGTATTTTTAAATAAACTTTTTTACTATTATTTTTTAGAGCTACAAGCATTGCTGTACATTTAGGAGCTCTGAGACTATACGAAGAAACTGAACCACAACGTGTGATCGTAGAGTCAACAGATTATACAATTCACGGTAATTTCAGCTACATTAATCCTCTGGATAATGATATTGCCATCATTACGTTGCCTCAAGCCGTCAGTGGAGATGGTAAGTAAGAATAATAATAACAAAAATATGTACTTTGATTACATAAAATAATGTTCAATGCTTCTGCTATATTTCCAACAGGATTCTACACAATTCGTCTTCCAACTCACTCAGATAACAGAACTTTTGAGTTTTACTCTGTCCATGCTACTGGTTGGGGTCGAACTGATGGTAAGAAGGTTTTTACACACTCTGTATTGACGTATATTTTAAATTCAATACTCTTTAAATGCCTTGTATTCATAACAACAGTAAAAAATATTAATAAAAATAAACTGTCATAATACATAATGCATTCTATTATTTTGTTTATTAAATGTTGTTGATAATGTGATTTACACAATAGACAATGCGAGAAAGACTTATAAGTTTTAGGGAGGGGGGTAAAAAAGGTGTTTTAAAAAGGGGTGTTTTAAAAAAGAACATTGTCCTGAATCGATAGATATATGAATTTGTAATTTTTTAGTTCATTTCATTAATTTTTAAAAATCGCGAAATTACTCGTACATCACGAGCGCCAAATTTTTCCTATGCCCACATGCATAAGTTACTTACCGTGACGATTTTCAAAAATTAATTAAAAATTCTTAATAAACTTAAAAATTAGAAATATGCATATCAATCGATTCAAGACAGTTGAATATGAAATAAAATTACCCCCTTTTTTAGCCTCCTCATTGCTATAATATGCTATCTTTCTTTTCTCAAGTTTATTTATGTTCATATTGTTTGCTTTGACACGAGCGATTATATCTGAAGCTGAGAGAATAAAAAGTACAATACATATTAATTGTTTTAATTTTTTTTTCATGTATATTATCTAACCATAAAGGAATAGACCAGAAGAAAGCATAAGCATTTATATCACAAAACACTTGATGGGACTTACATAAATAACTTTAGTTTGTCTCAAAAACCAACTGTATAGCTCCATTGCAGTGATCAGAAATTTTCAATTTATGCAACCCGCACAACAATTATTTTTTAATTTTTACTAAATTTTGCATGTTTCTGACGTCAGAAACATGAATAGTCACACAAATTGTATACTTTACAGTATTTTCACGCTCTCTCGTGGGGCTACATTAACATTCTAGTAAAAATTGTCATCAGTTTTGAAGATCCCATTTCGTGTTTATTCATTAAAAAGCACATGTTGTTTTATGTGTTCTATGGCTTTAAGCATGACTTTTGTTTAAAAGTTATTAATTATGATACAATAATTTTTTATTTTAGCTTCGAAAGTGACAGATCTACGCAGTATTAGAAATGAACTTGCTCGTTCTTCGATGGCTGTCACGACTAATCTGAATTGTGCAGGTATAATGGGACCTGTAATCTCAGACAATCATATTTGTGCTTACGGTCCATCAATCAGTTCCTGCTATGTAAGTATGAATTGTATATTACACGGGAAAATAATTACTACCTATGGCAGGTACATGTATCTTGTATTTTCCAATGGGTACACTTTAATTTGGAACAGATAGTTATAAACTACAATACCACTTAATCTAAGTGAGTCACACCTTCATTGTAGCATAGTGTACTGTACCTGCATTAGGTATTATTGTATAGCATAATGCATAATAATACCTATGTTTTAGGTTATACGTCTACCTATTGCATTTACTTGCCTTAAGTATATATTATTTATTTTCCGTGTATGTACCATTGAATTTAGCTTTTGTAAACAGTACGTATTTTAAAGGCAGAACACCTTGAACAAAAAACTTGTCTAATATCCAAACATACCTAAATATCAACGTTGATTTGGCCGGAGTCATTGATTTCTAATTTATTTTCCATATTCACAAAATAGCAACTGCGGGTTTATGATGTCACAGCTTGTCTGTTTCCGCGTGCGTGGACTATAGTGAGCTGTGACGTTATAAACCCGTATCTGCTATTTCGTGAATGGAAAATAAATTAGAAATCAATGACTCCGGCCAAATCAACGTTGATATTTAGGTATGTTAGGATATAAGACACGTTTTTTTGTTTAAGGTGTTCTACACCTTTAATTTCAAGCAAATTTATAAATTATGATTATTTTTAAAGATCCTTAATTTTAAGTGCTTCGAGTATCAGAAGTAATAATAATAATTTGTTTTAATACTTTAATGAATAAGATCTACCTTAATTATAAGAAAGGCTAATTTAATTATAGCTAATTATTACACAAAAAAAAACTAATTTATAATTTATAACACAGGTATATTAATCCCGTAAATTGCAATAGGTAAATATTATACTATATAACAGATATAATATACTACAACAATAATAATGCAAGTAAAAATAACATTATAACAATTAGAATGTGTATTTCATTTAGATTAGGTATTATTGTATATTAATACCTATTATATACGTTAGTACTTCAAATTACAGGATACATGTATTGTACTTCCGTTATAAGGTTTATGCTTTCATGTTAAAGTCACTACCATGTTGGATCACTCAATAACATGGGCTGCATAGGAAAATAACTCATTTTGCTAATTTAAAAATACTAAGAAATATTTTTGAGAGCCTTAATGCTGTGAATAGGTAGAATTAGTTTCTCAAGTATGTGAGAAAAATAATAAAAACAAATAATTAGCCGATTTTCCAAAGAAAATAGCCAAAAACGAAGTTTGTCCTATGCTGAGAAATGTATTTATTACTCCAGTATGGCGTCCAAGCGCATTAAATATGACGTCATGCGTATATACCCTATAGTATAATATAGCAATTGTTTTCCGAGTACGATAAACGATATTTTTAATTCCAGGGTGATCCAGGCAGTCCACTGGCAGTCCCTGAATCAGACATGGTGTATACCCAGATTGGCATTGCAAGTTTTGGTTCGTGGTCAGGTTGTGAAACAGGTTCTCCACAGGTTTTCACTCGAATTACACGCTATCTCGATTGGATTGAAGCTCAAGGTGTTCCAATAATGCCATAGTTTTGTTATTTATTTTATAAATTATATGTGTTGTGTATATAATGTATTAAATATGTAATTCAATATTTATATTTTCATGTTGTGTGAAATATTTCAATGATTCTGGAATATGAATTATTTAATAATTAAACAAAATTAATTGTCTCAACTACTACAATTTTTTTGGACTGTGCCATAATATATATATATTTCAAAATAAGTACACCAAATTTGTAAAACTCCATTATATATTGCTAATAAGCTAAGCTTTTGAATTCAACACAAAAAAAATAAAAAATAAAAAATAAAAAGGATGTTAAACGTTATTTAAAAAAAAACTTTCAATGGAGCGCGTTAGCCATTACCAAGTGACGCGATTGAACTCTAATTAACTATATTTAAACAGTGTTATATAATCCTATCTTTACCTTTTTATATATTTTTTTAACTGCTGCACCGAGGATTAAAAAAAATCAAATTGAGGCCCTATAGACATTATATATATATATATATATATATATATATATATATATATATATATATATATATATATATATATATATATATATATATATATATATATATATATATATATATATATATATATATATAAAAGAAGGATTTTCCACCACCACGGTAACATTTAATTAGAAAGAAGAGTACATTTTTAAAGGATTAACTTATATTTTATTTACTGCATTATTAATATATACTATATAACATAATATAAGGGAAAAAACTAAATTATAATAAGCGTATACAGAACCCTATAATATTTTATATATTATTAATTTGTTTGTTTGTTAGTATTTCACTATTAAATTGTTATGTTATAGGAAGTATATTATTTCACATTTGAAGAAACTTGGATATCATAGGCCATTTGATTTTATATCTATTTAGCATATGAATATAGCACTAATAAAATGGCACTTCTTTAATAAGCAAATAATAACAATAAAGTATTTCTGATTAAATTATCTTCAAAATTACAGGAATTTCATATTGCCTTTTCTGATCTATTCATTACATCACATCAATTATATCAGTTGATATCTTAAAACTGTAAAATTTGAGTAAAAGTTTTGTACTATTATTTTACAAACTATTGTTATATAAGTGAAGTTAAAAATATTTATATACAAAATCAAATCATTCATTTTGTTCTGCTATAAGTAATTCTGACTTTTCAGTAATTTTAGATTTTGGCTTATATATGGCATCTGGTGGTATAGGATTGGGAGTATTTCTAACTAACTGCAAAAACTGTCCTCGGATGCAATTAAATGCATTTGATGTGTAAAATGGGATTCCAAAATCATTGAGAGTTTCCTCTAGAACAGGGTAGAGTTGTGGTAGTCGGTAATGATCGACCGTGGGGAAGAGATGATGTAGAGTATGGTGTCCAAAGTTGGTGAGCACCAAGAAGAATTTAAGCCATGTGGTACTACACTCGATCTTTACTACTAATTGACCCTCGTTGTTCTCTTTACTGTTTCCTGTTACACCACTCACGCTCGTGCGATCCATGACTGAATCTAACTGAGCAATACCCCAATCTCTATCTTCACGAGGAGCATCACCATCGTGGAAAATATCAGGGTGATGATGACCAGTGTTTATACCTATTGCAGTGAAAGAAAAACTGGCAGAAATCTGTGAAAAAACAAACAAACAAATAATTAAGCTGCGTTATATTATCATTATTTTTAACGTCGTATAATTGTCGCAAATTTTCCATATCTTTTTTAAATTGTGAAATAATTCCACAACAATCAATAGACTTTGAGCAACGCATAAACGAAAATAAATACGTAATAATTATGCTAGCGTCAGCACAATTTGTTCAATTCAATATAATCTATGTCATATACTTCTTAATAACTATGTTACACAGTTACTGAAAGCACAAGCATTTTGTTGCAGCATAATTTTATTGTTCGAATACAGCAAAATTTATGCTAATGACATAAATGTAGTATAAGTTATGCAATTTATTCTTTCCGTATGGTGTTTTTTAGAGGAATAAGTTCCCGTAAAAAAGTTATAGAAATCACAAAAAAAAAATATAATAAATAAATAAATAAATAAATAAGTAAATAAATAAATAAATAAATAAATAAATAAATAAATAATAATAATAATACATAAAACAAAAACTTTTTATATGAAAATCAGATGTCTAATGAGATTCATGAAATTAATTGTAATCTTAAAAATATTTATAATAAAATGGTACACAAAACACAGCTTAATATAATCCGATTTTGACGTCACTTGAATAGTTAAAAACAATGTTAATTTCCAAATTTCCATAAGAAAAAATATTAACGTGACGTCATTTTCAATAAAAATAATAATAAAATGGTTTTTATTAAGAGGTCTCAAAAGGAACAAGTCCACTAGCATGTTCCTCTGACATTACAGAGCGATTTGCCACAATAATCATAAATACAATATAATACTATATTTATAGATTAGTTTCAGTAGTTTATATTCAAATACATCCATAAAATTTTAAGCCTATCTTTACAACACATAATTTATCGTTTGAGTTTGATACTTTTATACTTACTATAATATAGACCCAAAGTAAAACAGTGTTTCCTGGGTCAGGCTCGCTTACAAGACCAGCCTGATTAACAAGAACCATTAAAGTAGGCACCATCAGTGGAATCATATCAGGAAACGTTGGACCATGAGCGAGGATATATCGCAAGTACTCCATAGGAAATATTAATGCGTAAACAATTGGAGTAATTATCAAGGAAATAAATCGGGTCCATCCTTTGTCTTTTCTTGGTAAAAATTTTAACCACGGTTCCACCATTGCAATCTGTAATATTGAAAAAGTAAAAACCTTGCTATTTAAAAAAAAAAAAAAAAAAAGTAAATTAAACGCTAGAAAATATTAAAATCAACTATTGGATGATGCGATATTATTCTAAGGTCATTAGATTAATTGCTCAAGAGTTATATGAGTAATGTGGAGTAATCAAAATTAATATTCTTGACAGTAAAAAAAATAAAAGGAGAGAAAGAGATTAATAATTGAAAAGTGACTGGGATTTATCGTTATTTGCTACATTTAAAAGTCTTTATTCATTTTTTTTCAACCTACAAACGTAATACATATAATGCAAAAAATAATAATAATAAAAAAAGTAATAAATAATAACACAAATAGTTTAATGACAATAAATACCTCAAGATCGTGCAATGAATTTGGGTAAAGGTGATGGCTAAGTGCGTGTATCACACCCCAGTGTTGAGCAGAGAGTAAACTCAGGTGGAAATAATATTTGCGCCAGTTGTACTTGAGATGAAGAAAATTGTGGGCTGCGTCTGCGGGAAATCATTTATCAAGTAACAATATTTTACTTAATAGCACACTTTGATTAATTACAGTAAAAATAACAAATATTTATCAAGTTTTTTTATTATTTTTTTTTTTTAATGTTATTAATATTTTTTATTTACGTAATATATTTTGTCAAGAGCATGTAGAGCTCTATTGAAATTCAAAGTAATCTATTTGAGCATTTAAAATAAAATAATCATACTTGAAATTTGAAACATTTTAGAGAGAGAGAGAAAAAGAAAATTTATTTAAATCAATTATGATGTTTAAGGTGAAGCTCATATATCATAAGATTATGACGTAACAACTCTGGATTATAATACTTGTAGTTATTGCAAGAAGGAAGCCTGCGAGTACAGCGAGGGCAGGGTGTTGCCAGATGGCGGTACACATCGCCGTGGTTAGTGTGCTGACCACCAAAGTGTCCACCACTACTCGAGAGGCTACTGATGGACCACGCATCCCAGCCTCAGGTAGCAACGTATACACACGTCGTCGTAGAGTTGCGTAAAAGCCATCTGCATGAAATGTGTAAGGAGAGTTCCTATATGCCAACAATGAATAAATAAACAAACACATAAATAAATAAATAAATAAATAAATAAATAAATAAATAAATAAATAAATAAATAAATAAATAAATAAATAAATAAATAAATAAATAAATAAACAAATAAATAAAGAAATAAAGAAATAAATAAACAAACAAATAAACAAATAAATAAATAAACAAATAAGTTTCCTGTAGTAAACAAAAAAGTCATGTTTTTACGTTATGATAATAATGCTGTATGTAAACCCTGTTTTCTGCTACTAAAATGACGATCAACTTTGGTTATTTAAATGTAATACGCATTTTTTTTTTTTTTTTTTTTTTTTTGTAGCAAGAAAACAGGGTTTACGAACAACACTAATGTTGCTATATTATGTAAGTTGTCGCTAGTCAAGTATTTTTTAAGTTTGTAAATGCTTTTAACAAAAACACAGTAATTGTCATTTTTATGTATTGCTTCGTTATTTTTTTTTTCAAGATTTATTTCGTAGTTATTGGAATTAATAAATAAATAAATGTATTTACCTAAAACTTAATGTATGAAAAAAGCAATTAAAAGTTCTTTATGTATATATATATATACTTCATTAAAAAAGAAATAAAAAAGCAATTGTCACGAGACAGATGGTGCAATTTTACTTTTTTTTTTTTTTTTTTTTTCATCACGAAGTCACAGAAATTACACATTTCTTCAAGGGCGTACTTTAACTTAATGTTAGTTATTATTGAGCATTTAACTTATAAGCTTATTACGATTATTTTACTCTACGTGACTTTTTTCATTCTTTAAATTATAAAAGAAAAATGTAAAAATTTGTAATTTATTAAAAAAAAAAGTCCACCTTCGAAATCGTACGTTTACGTTTTCAAGGACATAAATAAAGATCAATACATATATGTAAGTAAAAGGGTTAGAAAAAAAATAGATAAAAAAATCTAAAAGCTCTAGATTTTAACATTATCTTACAAAATATTTAATAGTATATCAACCTGTGACAAAAAAAAAAAAAAAATGTAAGAAACGAAATGATTAAAATTAAAGAATTCTCGTTATCCTTGCTTACACTAAAAGAATTCAACTTGAAGAACAAATAATATTTTTGCCCACATACACACATATAAAATATGCCAGGACAGTTATATAACCTTGTCATTACTTTACAATTGATATATTGCGCATTGTGCTGTTGTTGTTTTATTATCTTGAGTTGCAAAATAGCTTATAAATGTATTTTATGTAGTACTTACATTATACATGTATGTATATAGATAACATAATTGAATATTGTTCTTGATAAATGAAACAATATAATAAATTATTTCAAGTTTCGTATATGTATATGATAATAACAAAAACTACCTTTTACTTGTTGAAGGTTTCACCCTGAATTTTGTCAGCATTTGTGCAGGCATTGGTGATATGTGATGAGCTTCAAATGCTTCTGTAATATCCGTACCCTGAAATATTTTAAATACTTAAAATAATAATAATATATAATATATATATATATATATATATAATATATATATATTGATTACTTATGTTTACTCAAAATGTGGAAAGAGAAGTGCCGGAAGAGGAAACCACGTGATGCTAAAAGTGGGAGGTATATAGCTCAGGTCTAGCTTGCTGCTAGCACCAACTTTTCTCCCACTTTTACCGTCACATGGTTTCCTTTTCCGCACTTCCTTTTCTGTTTTTTTAGAGTGAACATATGCACTCATTATTCTTATTATATTATATATATATATATATATATATATATATATATATATATATATATATATATATATATATATATATATATATATATATATATATATAAAATATATATATAGTGGTCGCATTTATATAAAAGTCAACGGCATATGCGAGCACTAAATAACTTTTTTGACGCTATAGGGTGTATGCGGATGACGTCATGTTTATTGCGCTTGGAGGCCATACTGGAGTAGTGTATTACATTGCTCAGCATAGGACTTCATTTAAGCCCATTTTCTTTGGGAAATTGGTTAATTTTTTGTTATTTGTTATTTTTCTCACATACTTGAGATACTAATTCAACATATTTACAGCATCAATGCTCTCAAAAATATTGCATAGTGTTTTAAAACTGGCAAAACAATTTATTTTCCAATGTCACCCATAATATTGAGTTATCCAACATGGTGTCGACTTTAACATGAATGCATAGACCCTATAGGAACTTGACTCATTTGGGATAGTTTAAAAATACTTATTGTTATAGCAATATTTTTGAGAGCATTTAATGCTGTCAATATAATAGGTTCAATTAGGTTTTCAAGTATGCATGAAAAATAATAACAACAAGAAAATTGCCAAAAACAATGTTTGTCCTATGCTGAGCAATGTTATTTCTTGCTCCAGTATGGCGTCAAAGCAATGCTTCTTCATGCACACTCTATAGTACTATTATACATAAAACACATAAAATAAATCAGACAAAATAAATTAGAGTAAAATAAAATTAAGAAATCAGCTGTAGTGTAATAGGCTATGATATTTTTTTACAAAACACGAATAAAAATAAATAAGTTAAAATTAAGAAAATATATAATAAAAAAACTTTAATATTTTTTTTTATCAAACTTTCATTTTTATTCAATTGTTTCGTGTTTTATAGTTTTGTAATATTAAATAAATAAGTTTTGTAAATATAATAAGTTTCTTGAAAATTAATAAAGTAAGCCATGATACAATTGATTAAAAAAATATATAGAAACTTGACTAAAAACTAATTATATTAAAAAAAAAAATACAATGATACAAATTGTTGTAACTCTAATTTTACTGCTTGTGGGGGTCACTCTCGTTTATTTCTATAATACTGCAGCCTTGCTGCTAATTATAAATAGGAACCGTAGTAATTTACAGATATTTATCTACGATTTTAAGATTAACATATATATTTTTAATAATAATTTATGTATGAGATTATATAAATTTGATTTATTTAGGACTTTGGAAATTTTAAGTGAAATTTCATAATACAGTATACTTAAAAAAATGTTTTTGTTTTTTATTTTTAATTGTATCATTGAAATTTGATTTTAAAATTTTATAATGTTGTTAGATGATTAATGATTGCATTAAAATTGTACATTGAAATCATTGAGCGTAATATATATATATATATATATATATATATATAACAGATTTTATTGAATGATTGAAGTATAATATTCCGTTGAGCTTTTAATTTTTTTTTCTTCTATGACATTTCTTGTTATTAGTTAAGCAAAAAAAAAAAAAAGACGAAATTTATTTCATCCATCAAATTTGACAAATTAATCGTTAAAATCTTTTTGTTATCATTACATTCATCGTTTTTTTTTTTTTTTTTTTTTTTTTTTTTTTTTTTTTTTTTAATATTGTTGGTGTTTTACCTTAGTGATACTAAGCCACTCTGCCCCTCCAGGATGTCGATTAACAAAATCAGAGAAATCATAAAGTGTGTCATGGATTCTCCAGAGTCCCTCTGCACCATCGTCCTCTCGACGACCCTCAAGCCACGCCGCGTCACTGCGCACCAGATTGTCACGCCTAGAGGGATATTTCCACAAACCAGGCAGCGTGGAGACTGCAGCTGGCTTGTCGCTGGACCACGGTGACATCCTAAATATAAAGAAATGCAAAAAATTAGTGCATGAATTAGAATCATATTTGCTTTAAATATTACTTTATAATGTCCAACACAATCATGAATTTCAAAAAAAAAAAAAAAAAAAAAAAAAACTTTTTTAGATTTATCAGAATAAAATACGGACAAATATTAATGCGTAACAATCATGTTAGCTCATTTGCAGCACAATTTGTTCAATACAACATAATCTTTAAACTGCATTAGTTTACTTCGTTATATTAAGTTCCATAAATGTATTAAAAAAAATTAAGAAGCACAAATTATATTTAACATGTGTATAATATAAATATACGAAACAGCCATATAGAATGTACATGGAAAAGTGCGAGAATGCGCTTTGACGCCATACTGGAGCAATAAATAACATAGCTCAGCATAGGACAAACGTTTTCTTTGGAAAATCGGTTATCATTATTTTTATATTTTTGTTATTATTATTTTTCTCACATACTTGGAAACCAAATTCATACCTCATCAAATTCAATGCTCACAAAAATACTGCTATAACTATTTTTAAACTGGCAAATTTTGTCTTTTTCGTATAGGATGTATCCGCATGACATCATATTTAATGCGCTTGGAGGCCATACTGGAGTAGTAAATAACATTGCTTAGCATAGGACACTTCGTTTTTGCTGTTTTTTTCCTTGGAAAATCACTTAATTTTTTGTTGCTCTTATTTTTCTCAGCACATACTTGAGATACTAGTTCAACCTATTTTAACAGCATCAATGCTCGTAAAAATATTGCTTAGTATTTTTATTTTTAAACTGTCAAAATGAGTTATTTTCCTATGCGGCCCATGCATATATTATTGAGTGATCCAACATGACGTTGACTTTAACATGAATGCATAGACAATATACCAGTCCATGGTATTTACTGCTCACATATGGCGTCAATATGAATGCAATCATCCTATACGGATACGCTTTATATAACTTTCGTCTGCAATGTAAGTGGGTGTATACCTTTTGTGGCCTCTCAATAAAAACCATTTAATATTATTATTATTAATGTTAGAGCCGAGGAAAATTTATTTTAAATTAATTGTTCGTTAATATATTCTACAATTATATATGATTTTTGTACCGTGTAACTTTATGGGGGAAAAAGTCATTATCAAATTACTCAATATTATGTTTTAGAAACAATTAAATCTAGCTCACACCATAGGCCATAAAACTATAATAACGATGATATAATTTTTGCGTTGAAATAAACTTCATGTAATATTTTTTTGTATAGTGATAATTTTTTATGTCAACATACCTTAATGGTCTAGTGACTTTAATATTCGAAGATCTGCAAATCTTTGAAAGTGTCTAAATTGTCTGATTAACCAATATTTTTATAATGTATTATAAGCTTGGGTTTTTCTCAACCCTACTTTGTGAAGGCCATGCAGCGCATACTTATATTAGAACTTCGGACACTAACCCAACCACTATCGGACTCAAGTTCTATTAACTAGTAAAGGAACAACAGTTTTGAGGCTGACTATAAGCGATTCAGTCATATCCGCTTCCGTTTCTCCTTACTACGCATGCGCAGTAAGTCGAAACGGAAGCGGATGTAAGCGAAATTGCTCATAGTCAGCTTCAAAACAGTTGTTCCATTATCAGTCAATTATATTCTATTATTATTTGCTTCTTTTTCTGTATGAAATCAATCAAACTGAAAACAAAGTCTACACGGAAAGCATAAATTACGTAGCAATTATGTCATTATAGCATAATTGATGCTAAATTATAACATTGTGCACAAATAATTATGCTGTACAACATAATATTTAAGCTTTGTAATTTGTAACATAGATTATAAAATATAGTTTTGTGCATGCATGCATGCATACGCAACAATCTGTCTGATATTTATCAAGCTTGCATAATCACTGACATTGTTATTATTATGATTTTGAACATTAGGCCTTGTGCCGGTGAAAGACATATGACTACGGATATGTTTTTGTTTATAAAAAAAAAAATATATATATATATATAATATATATACAAACTGTTTATATTTTTGATTACATAATGTTTGGATGCATTTTTTTAAATGCATTATTATAGGTATATTAATTAACTAACAAACTATCAAAATTTATCATAATAAATCATAATTATTATAATTTGATTATTTGTCAAGAACGTTAAGTATGCGTAATATGTTGCCTTTTTTTTTTTTTTTTTTATAATTATTATTATTTTTTTTTTATGCTCTATGTTTACGATTAATGTGTATTTTAACAAAATTGTTTTCATCATTTTCTTGCAGGGGTAAGAGAGTACCAGTCGTGTTATTAGACCTAAATCTTGCCCTTTCAAAATTGTATTTTTTCATGATTTTTTTTTTTTTTAAATTTTTTAATAAAGACTGCTATTTATTAGAATATATTAACTGGAAAAAAAAAAAAAGATTTACAGCTTACAAATAGTGAAACTTTATTTTATAAGTTATTATTAGTTTCGTATTTTTTTCCTATATTTTGTTTTGGATTAATATAAATTCTTGACAAATAAAAAGTAATAATTAATCAGTTTTTTTTTTCTGAAGACATTAATTCCTCATTGCATAATATAATATGATCAAATTTTGATGCAAATAAACCCAACAGGCTACGTAGGATGAACAAAATATTAAATATAATCTATACTGCATGTATTGAAATTATTACTTTTATCAATTCTTAAAGTAAATATTCCTTTATTATTTTTATCTTCTTGCTTAATTATACGGTATTATTTTAAAAACCATAACTCTGAATGAAAAAATAAATAAAAATAATTTGATGCATTATTAAAAATTGAAAACACAATTATACAGAACTATACATAAACTATATTTATGCAAATAAATTAATTAATCAATATTGTTATACCTCATTTTTCTATTTTAAATTAATAAAAAAAAAATAATAAAAAAAAAAACGGTTAGATTGAAAGTTTTATAATTTCAACAAAATTTGAGGTATAAACATAAACTGAATTTCGGATTACTAAGTCATCATCGTTCATCGTTTTAATTTTGACATGTTGTTTTCTTTCGCAAACGTAAAAAGAAGAAATCAACAACTTTTTTTAACGTATATGTTGTTGGATTTTTTTTTTTTTTTTTTTTTAATCCTTGATAATGAAAAAACGATATCTGAAAGACCTACATAAATAATATAATTATAAGCAATAAAATAGACAAACCATAGTGTAAGATTATACGCCATAAGTGTTATAAAGCACCTTAATCGACCTTATATAAATTTATTTATTATGACTTCATAAGCGAGTTAAAAAAAAAAATAAAAAAAACATCCTTTTACATCTATTTTTTTTAATTTATTGATTACAAAACTAATAAATATTAAAAAAAGAAAAAAACTAAATTCTTATTGAATAAAAATTGAATTGAAAAAAAAAATCTTTAATAGTCACAAGGTGATCGACAAATTTATAGTAATTTATTTCATTTAAGAGTAATTGCATTATTTATTTCTTCAATGTTACTTTCATTTTATTATTATTACATTTTACTTATTTCTTCTTACAACATTTTGAAGATACTAATAGGTACAATTTTTTAAGTTTCTTTTAACATTTCGGAATGTGTTTCAGTAAAAGTGAGTCATTGAAGCATCTCTCTCTCTCTCTCTCTCTCTCTCTCTCTCTCTCTCTCTCTCTCTCTCGTGTTTTTATTATTACATTGCCAATTCTTTAGAAAAAAATTTAAGTTAACATATTTAAAACATAAATCTAAAATAATTTACGATATATGTAATTTTAAATTTATGGTAAATTTTACATTCATGTTTTGAATTACATCATAAGTAAAGTAAAAAAATACTATACTTATGCCCAACAACAACCCTTATTTATCAGGTGGGGGGGGGGGGGTAGCAAAGTGCAAAGTAAACACAGAAACACACAATGATAATGGTATATACGTATAAAGTCAATCATTACGGTTGTCACTGAAGTCATATATAGTTTAAAAATAGTTAATACATACAGTCGCGTTCGTAACAAATTGAATTATATTTGGCTTATGGCCATACAATGCGATCAGATGGAGATATCACTTCACGCAAAACTTCATTTTAATACATGTTATTTTCATATGCCAATAGAATTAAATTTTTTATGAAAGAAAATGTACATAGATATATACATATTATATAATAATATATACGGTCAAAAATAAATGCGTAATAATACATCTATATATGCATTACATCATAAATTATGCTATATTGCGTACAGTAGTTAAGATGTTCAGCATAATTAACTATGTTATTCCAAAACAGCAACATTTGCGCTCTACAATACTTAAATTACAGCAAAAAAAAAAAAGCATTAATTACGTAATTATATTTTACGTATATTTTTGTTGTTGTATGTACATGTGTGTATGTATAATATGTGTATGTTTTATATTTAATATTATAATATATGTATATTTTATATATTTACTTATTTTATATTTGAATATATAATTTATGTATTCGCACTAAAAGAATGTAAATGTAAAATATGCAATTACTTATTTATTTTTATGTCTTTTCTCATTATTTACATATATCATTTCAAAATTTATAGAACCTTCATTAATTTTTGGTAGAGAAAGTATATTCTTTTATAAAATAAACCATCTTGTTGAGTACTTACTAATTTATAGCAAGTGTGTGTAAGTAAATAATAATAATAAAAATGGTAATTTATAAGGATAGTTACATCACTATGTAATATGTATAAATGTCAATTACTTTGATTTTGCAAATATTACTATTTACATTATCAATTGGCATTGGTAATTAAAGCCTATACTGTATATATGGTTGAAAAACTTAATTGAATAATGGAAACTTTACTGTATATAAATTAAATATAGTTTCATTATCAATGTAAAGGTCTAAAAAAAAAGTAATAATAAAAAAATCTTTCATATTTCACTTTTTTTTTTTTTTTTTTTTTTTTAGTTTATAATTATTATTATTAAATAATTGCTTTAATGTTTAATAATAATTACAGTATAAATAAAATAGCATTACATAACAAACAGCCTTTTTCAAGGGTAAGGAAATAAATTATTCAGATTATTATATTATAAAATAATATTGCTATACAAAATGCACTGCACTTTAATTTACATGGAATATAAAATAAAAGGTTCTTTACTTACAGATTTAAAATTTGTTTTGTGCAATATTTAATGAAGTATAGAACATGCAAATTATTATATCTTATGTCAAATTTTGATTTAAAATTTCATTATAATTTTCCAGTATATCAAATAAATATCGTATTGAGAGTTAAGCCGAAAGTGTTTATATTTAATGAATGAAATTCTGTAATTTTTATCACCTAACTTTTACTACTTCATTACTAATTATTAACTAATTAATGAGTTATTAATGAATTACTACTAAATAATTATCCAGAGCACGAAAAATAAAAAGTTTACGTAGTTTTATACTTAAAAAAGTTTTTTATTACATAATTAATTAATTTTTATTAAAAAGCCGTTGAAGCAGATTTTTAAATTCAAACATTTTAATCATATAATAATACTTCAAGATTGCATACAGTACGCATAGAGGTATTACATGCTAAAACTAAGATACGTAATTATAAACTATATATATTTTTTAGAAAAGTTTAATTAAACAAACACAAAACAAATACAACAACAAATAGAAGACTTGCAAAAGTGGGTTTAGTGAGAAAATAAACAAACTCACAGCCCAGCAATACTAACAAAGTGTTAGCAGACGACAATGTGTTCCTGTCTCAATTTAACATGCTTTCTTATGGGGCAATGAAGCAGCTGTAACTCAAGTTATAATTATTTCTCAGAGCTGAAATTTTTACTGTAGTTCAGGGTCGGACTGACAATCAAGGGGCCTCGTCCGCAAAAGGGGTGTACCACCCTCTTTAGGGGCCACAAAGGGGGCGTAACAACCTAGTTACGCCCCTTTTTTGGGCCTTAGGGGCCTCCAAACAGGGGGGGCCACGTCCGCAATTGCGGACTTACTCTTATGGCCAGTCCGAGCCTGCTGTAGTTACTGAGCCTCAAAGCTTTTGTTTTCCTGGATTTGAAGTCAGTTGGGTGAAAATAATAATTTGTAACCAAATTGATTGAAATATAGGAAAACAAAAGCTTTGAGGCTTAGCAAGATACAGTAAAAATTTCAGCTCTGAGAAATAATTCTAACTTCAGTCCATAAGAAAGCATAATAAAATTTTAAATGTAGACAGAAACACAAAGTCGTCTGCCAGCACTTTGTAAGTATTGTTGGGCTGTGAGTTTGTTTATTTTCTCACTAAACCCACTTTTGCAAGTCTTCTATTATACACACATAATTAAATTCAATTTATTCCTGTACACTTTTAAAGAAGTCTAACAGAAATACGTGGTACTTTCAGTATATTTGATAATGTATCTCTATATTTACAATATAATGATTTTTTTTTTCTTCCAGTTTAATATATTTGCAATAAAGAAAGACATTATTTTTCTGTATTAGTTTGAGCCTATAAATTTCTTGAAGCTAATAATTACTTTATTTGAGTATCTTATTAAAATCAATTAAATATATTTGAAAATATCAGAGTTAAAAAATAAAAAAAATAATCAGTTTTTTAATAAATACAATTAGAATCAAATTACGTAATAAAAAAACTAATTTTAATAATAAAAAAATTGTAGTAAACCCGCTGTAATAATACAATAAAGCTAATATATATATATATATATATATATATATATATCAGGGGTTCGGACCCGTCACAAAAATTATCGGGTCCGCGGACCCGGGTCCGGGTCCTGAAAAAAAATTGTCGGGTCCGCGGAGCCGGGTCCGGACCATTTAAATTTTTTTTTCGGGTCCGCGGAGCCGGGTCCGGACCCGTCAATTTTTTTTTCGGGTCCGGGACCCGGCTCCGGACCCGATCAAAATCTTCATATGGGTCCGGGTCCGGGTCCGAGGTTATTATATAAATTTGTAACATTAACTTTAAAATTAATTTGAGACTGTGGATCTAAAAAAGAATGCACAATTTTTTTTTAGATAGAATATAACAAATAAATATTTTTTCGGTATAATATGCTTTATTGATTTTTTGTTTCCACTTAAAGCCCTTGTCAACTTACTTTTTTATCATTTAGAATACTAGACTGATAATTACCATACCTTATTATCCATGAATTAGACACCATCACGTTGATTTTGTATTTATTTTCATTTATTTTACTTTTTGCGGTTATATCACGTATCTGACGTCACAATGTACCGATGGGGCCGTGATAGGGGTAAAGAACTTGAGGGAGGGGCTTAAATTTATCACGTGACCAGAGCGGTGACTGTGATTGGCGGCGGTACAGTGTGACGTCAGATACGTGATAGAACCGCAAAAAGTAAAATAAACGAAAATAAATACAAAATCAACGTGATGGTGTCTAATTCATGGATAACAAGGTATGGTAATAATCAGTCTATAGTATTCTAAATGATAAAAAAGTAAGTTGAGGCTTTAACAAAGTGTTATTCATTTCTGCTTAAAAACAGCTTGTCAGTCATATTCTATAGCTAATATCACAATTTTTTAGTCAGACATAATATTTAAAACAATAGCAATAAAAATATATTAATAATCAAAATTACAATTTTGATTTACAACACGAGTCATTTTTTTATTTAATGTGTTTGTTCTGATCAACATTATGTCATTTATTTTTTCATTAGTCATTTTTTTTCAAAGTCGGGTCCGGGTTTTCGGACCCTTTTTTTTAAAAGTTCGGGTCCGCGGAGCCGGGTCCGGACCCGCCAGTTTTTTTTCGGGTCCGCGGAGCCGGGTCCGGACCCGTCAATTTTTTTCTCGGGTCCGCGGAGCCGGGTCCGGACCCGTTAATTTTTTTTCGGGTCCGCGGACCCGGGTCCGAAAGACCCATCCAAAATATAGGGTTTTGGCCGGACCCGGGTCCGGGTCCGGGTCCGGGTCCGAACCCCTGATATATATATATATATATATATATATATATATATAATATTCATACTGATAAAATTATAACCTGTGCTAGAAATTAATTTTGCGTTACAATGGTTTGATAGAGACTGTATTGATCCAAAATACTTATTATTATTTATTATTTTTATTGGTTATATTGACAAAATCTCATCAATAATAAAACGTTTTGTAAACAGAATAAAAGTGGTCAAATAAACATTTTATCTATACATAATATAAAGGAAATTGATTAAATAAAAACATTAAGAATTATTGAATAAATATTGAATAGTTAATGTTTTAATATTTTGAGTGCTATTAAATTTTAATGGGTAAATTATTGCTATTTTATTCTCACCTCTAAACATTCAGAATATAATTAGTTTTATAGTAAATAATATTTGGTACCACGGTTATTTTTTTTAATTGACAAAACTGATTGTATTGGTAAATTTTATACAAAACACACACACAATTAAAATAGCTTATTTGCATTGAAAATTTAATCCTGTAATGTTTACTAAAATTTAATTTGTTGGAATTTAATTTTATTATCTTTTACTGTTAATGCTAAAAAAAATGACAAAATTACATTATCTCCAATAAAAATAAATTACATACCTGGTGCAAAATGCTAAGAGTATTCCTGATTTTGTTATCTTTCGTGGTGAGCACCATTCACAAAATGACATTGTAGTCCAGCGCTACTTGAAGCTACCTAACTCAAATCCCCACTCCTTGAAATTACTCCATTCGAGGGACGATTTTTTTTTTATGCTTCTCCAGACTCGTATACCATGTAATATTTTGGATTAATATTTTAGAAACTACTTATATCAGCTGCAATAATTATTATATTAGCTGTCTAAATATTCACATTATACTGTATTATGCATTAGTTATTTTATTTTGCTTTATTAATAATTATTATTATAACGATCCTACACGAGTAAGAATAAAAATGAAAAAATTAAGGTAGCCTAAATTTAGCAACATTTATTAATAAGGATACAATTAATTCTATAGGGTGGTTTCATTCATGTTATAAAGTCTGGTTAAAGTCGACGTCATAAATGAGTACTAAATAACATTGGTCAGTATAGGAAAATGGCACATGTAGGTAGTTTAAAAATACTTCGCCATTTTTTTGAGAGCATTAATGCTGTAAAAAGGTTGAATTAGTACCTCAAGTATGAAAGAAAAATAATAATGACCAAAAAATAGCTAATTTTCCAAAGACAATAGCTATGTCCTATGCTGAGCAATGTTATTCATTGCTCAAGAAGAGCATCGAAAAGCACTCAGAATGACGTCATGCGTACACACCCTATATACAGTATTGTATAATATAGTACGTTGCATTACGCAAAAGTCATAATTTTTTATTATATTTATTATAATATATTTTACAGCAATTCCAAAACAGCAATATTTATCCTATAGTGCACGAAAAGAATGAATTACGCGTAATGCTGCACTTGTATGGTTATATAGCATTAATGCGATGCTTAATTTGAAAAATGTAAATAATTATGGCGTACAATATAATTTTTTTATGCTATATAACATGAGTTATTATGATATATAGCATAGTATGCTGTATTAAACAAATTGTGATGAAAATGACCATGCATAATTATAAAGTACTTATTTTTGTCCATGGGTATTTTAATTATTCACTGCAACATAAAATAGTATTTTTTTTGTTACATATTTTATATTTAGTTGAATAAAAAAAAATCTTGCTATTTTGCGTTCAAAACTATGTATCATTCCAATTCACAAAATGTTTCTAAAACGTGAATAAGTTTTAAAAATGACTCGTGCGTGTAATTTCTTTATTAATTGAGTTAAATCGTGGAGACTTGTGATTATATATACATTTTAAAAAAAGCTATAAACTTCTAAAACATGACAAATACATATTAAACGAAGAAAAAATAATTACTATACGTACTATTTATTATCCTATAAATTTATTCTAAATCATTTATTTTGTTAGTTAAGAAGACAATACAGGTTTGATAAATGTGTTATTGATTTTTAAGTAGATTTAAGGTACAAATAACATATTATCAATTAAAATATTTTAATCTCTAAAATTGTATTAGGCGTAGAACACCTTGAACAAAAAACATGTCTAATATCCTAACATATCTAAATATCAACTTTAATTTGGCCGGAGTAATTAACTTCTAGTTTATTTTCCATTCACAAAATGACAGCTGCGGGTTTGTGACGTCACAGCTCACTAGTCCTCGCGCGCGGAAACAGGTGAGCTGTGACGTTACAAACCCGCAGCTGTCACTTTGTAATTGGAAAATAAATTAGAAATCAATGTCTATGGTAAAATCAACGTTGATATTTAGGTATGTTAGGATATTAGACATGTTTTTTGTTCAAGGCATTCTACGCCTATTATACTTTTTTTATGATATACGATATTTATAATTTAATTAACTATTTTTCTTTTAACTTTCTTTCTAAAAACGTTAAAACACAAAATTTTCCTCTTCTTATGTTGGGGGAAAAAAATACATGGATCACGTACGTCTTTTACTTCAAAGTTAAATATAATTAAAAAAGTGTGTAATTTTATCTGGCATTACGTGGTTATTTTTCTTATATCTGATTGGGTGGGTGGGTAGAGAGTTGCAATGCACGATGTATAGACAATAATTGAAGTTTATGTATAGTTATATAATGTCCTTGGTGTATAAATATTGAAAAATAAATAATAACAATAAAATTGAAGTGAACTGAAATAAAAAAATAATAAAAATGCAGTACGTAACTGCAAAATTTACAAAGATGATTGCATGAATCAAGTAATAAATTTTGTTGTTGTAAAACACGTTGACCTCGTTAAATCTACTTACATATTTCATAAAATAATAATAATTATAATAATATGCAGACAACAGACAAAATTTATACAGGCAAAAAGTACATGTATGTAAAATATAATTCACAGAAATTCAGAAAAGTTCTAACAGCTGAAATTATTATTATTAATGGTAGATATATAGCCTTATTCAATTTTGAATAGCTTTGATATAATCTTGATTTCATTCTTTTTAAATTGTATCACTTTCATCCATGCTTTTTAACGGTGATGACGTAGCACCGCGTATAGCACCAATAAGAAACGCTAGAAAAAGGCACGGTATCCCTAATTTTAATTTAACATTATATACGCTTATGAGAAAACATTTTTTTTTTTTTTTTTTTTTTTTGTGACAAATCTACTGCATTGATTTTGGAAAAATTGAAATGAAAAATACTAGGCATACATATAAGTGTATACCTACTTCAGCCCTCATTTTTTTTTTCTATCGCCGTATACGAAGCTTGTGATATAATACAATTATTTCATCTATTGATCACTCTTTTTAAAATAATAATAATAATAAAGCATAAAAAAAATATTTAAAATAATTTTCGTAACAATAATGCAAACAAGAAAGTTTTTACAATATAGGCGTATTTAATATCAAGAAATCATAAGAAAAATTACAGTTATACGAAATAGTTTTATGTTATGTCTGTATTATTCGACTACACGCAATCTCAAAATTACTATATATTAAATTTAATTTTCTTGCATATACGACAACAATGCAGGGTCAATGCATTTGAATGTTAAATGACATCCGGGGAGAGATGCATTTGCGCACCTTGAACTTAATTACCGTGGGGACTAACGTACGGTATATAAAAATTAAAAATTATAATTAATATAATGCTTTTATGGATCAAAACATAGTAAAAACAAACCAACATTGATACATGAACATATAGTTCACTAAAAATACATATTCCAAATTATACTGTTAAACCAGATCTTATTATACGAACTGTATATATATTATAAAAGTATTGGCTGATTTAATTCATTGTTTTTCGCTTGAGTTTCGACTCCATATGTAACGAGAAAATAGCATTGACAAGCGTACATGGACAAAAATAAATACGTAATAATTTTCTAGCTCATTTTCAACACAATTTGTTTAATACAGCATAATTTATGCTATATTTCACAATAACTATGTTACAAAAGCATAAATATTATGTTGTACAGAATAATTATTAATTCTGTTCTAATTTAGCATCATTTATGCTGCAGTGACATAAATACATCATAAATTACGTAACTACGTAATAACGTGATTATCTTTTTTTTTTAAATTAAAAATAACACAACTTATTTAATAATATTGATTTTTGCAGATTAAAATGAACTATTTACACTCAAGAATAATTATAAATATACCACATTAATTTATATGAAAATAGCCTAAAAATGGTTTCCTTATGGTGAGCAACGTATTTATAAATGCTCAAGCATGGTGCTAGCGCGCAATTTCTGGATGCAACCATCCTATAACCTGTGTTCAAAATAAATTTTGAAATAACGATAGATTTAATATTATTATATACAATTGTTGTATAAAAATTGTGTGTGTATTTCTTCATGGTTTGCTTAACATATTAAATGTATAACTTTAGTATGTATATTAAAAAAAAAGTGAATTGAGTGTTTTTTTTTTATCTAGATGTATATCAGTGAACATTATTTAAATTTTGTTAGTATAACTGTGACAACAGCGAGGGTTAAGGCCCAGTGTCTTTACAGGAGATAAGACAATGTAACTTCATCAAAATTTCTCACATATACATGCCTTAATATTTCCACAATAAAATCCTTTCATATTTTGTAAGCTATAAAAATCCTGAGGCATTATTAACAGCATCAAAATATTCAATGCAACTTTGAGATATTATGTTGAGGAAGGGGGGGGGGGGGGGATTATGAAATGCGATGCACTTTTACACACACTTAGATTTTTTTTCTTAAGACCAAAAAAATATTTCATAACCTAAATAATAATAACAATAATGGTTGTTTTTTATATAACATATATGTGAAAAACATGATCGGCAAAAAAAAAAAAGAAAAAGAAAGAAGGAAAGAAAGAAGAAAGAAAGAAAGAAAGAAAGAAAGAAAGAAAGAAAGAAAGAAAGAAAGAAAGAAAGAAAGAAAGAAAGAAAGAAAGAAAGAAAGAAAGAAAGAAAGAAAGAAAGAAAGAAAGAAAGAAAGAAAGAAAGAAAGAAAGAAAGAAAGAAAGAAAGAAAGAAAGAAAGAAAGAAAGAAAGAAAGAAAGAAAGAAAGAAAGAAAGAAAGAAAGAAAGAAAGAAAGAAAGAAAGAAAGAAAGAAAGAAAGAAAGAAAGAAAGAAAGAAAGAAAGAAAGAAAGAAAGAAAGAAAGAAAGAAAGAAAGAAAGAAAGAAAGAAAGAAAGAAAGAAAGAAAGAAAGAAAGAAAGAAAGAAAGAAAGAAAGAAAGAAAGAAAGAAAGAAAGAAAGAAAGAAAGAAAGAAAGAAAGAAAGAAAGAAAGAAAGAAAGAAAGAAAGAAAGAAAGAAAGAAAGAAAGAAAGAAAGAAAGAAAGAAAGAAAGAAAGAAAGAAAGAAAATAAATAAATAAATAAAACATTCATTTATAAATAAATTACTTTGTAAAATGGTTCTGTTATACCAAAGACCATGTCTTTGGTTATACTTTCCAGGACGGCGGTTTGGGCTACGAATTTAAAATTTTTCATGAATATTCCAATATAGAAATATAGTTGAAAGTAATTTTTTTAGATTCTGACAGTAACTTTGAGAAAAAAACAAAAAAACAGCA